>JABXWE010004186.1:0-43426 GCA_014611495.1 Limonius californicus
AATCTTGTCTGCAACCCACCACACACAATTTCCCAATTCGGCTTGCAACCGTGGAATCTTAATGCTAAAAACCTTCTCTGGAATTTCTGTCGTTCGGATTCGACGTTAAACTGTAGGTCCCCCGTGTTTCTACCTTAGCGCTGAGGAGAAACACGTGGCAGAGAAGAGGCCGATACCCAGCAGTGGGATGGAAAGGCTGTTGATGATGATAGATTAATATTAAAATAAAATTATGATTAAATTTAAATGTTATAATTGTAATGTAATCCCTAAATCTTCTCAAGAATTGGCGATAAAGGATATGCATTTGCTATTAATAGATGGATCCCTGTAAAACATTAATCTTAAAAATTACGAATATTTAACCAAAAATATCGATAGATGTATTTTTCATGCTGTTCTGCTTTGAAAGTACTTAAAACTTGCAAAATAATTACATTTTATGCAACATGAAATATGCAGTTAAACTAGAAACCTTTAAAATATGCATTTATAGTATAAAACGGTAAAAAATGCATTTGCATTTGCAGATAAGTATGCATATTCATAATTATCCTAAGCCTGCATATGATACTTGTTAAGGCTTTCTTATATACTTTCTTATGCAAAATAAAATCTACGGGAAGTTGTAGAGGATTGCTTCCTGAAATGTGGTTCGACGAAAGTTACTTTCGACGAAAAAGAATTGTCAAATTCTTATAAAAACTGAAGTGTGAATGCATTTTAATGACATGCAGGTTTAACTAACATGTCATGTTTTTTACAGCTCTTCTCAAACTTTTATTGGGATCTCAGAAATATGTCCAAAGTATGAATGTTTTAGACTGATTATTAACAATTTTCGGCAAACACATAGTTTATTTATTAGTATGCAATTTAAGCTTCTAAATTAGCTTTCAAATAATCATAGTTGTATAAATAGATTAATAAAATTGTTAATCTTTAATGATCTTCAAACTTATGTTTTTTACAATTCATATTAAACTTCGCTTCATGATTAAATAGCGTCTCACAAGTGAATCTTCCATTTCATCAGCGAACGGTTGATCGAGTCTAAAATGCAGAAGTGACTAATTGCAGATCTATGAAAGGAATAATAAAAATTAAAAGAATAATGAAAAACCAGCCTTAATCATGCAACAATGTGAAGCCGAGGTCTATGCGCTGACAACTTTCTTCTATGACTAGCAACTGTTATATCGAAATATAACGTACTTAGATCCACTTTACTAACGGTCTCATCCTCATTTATTCTCATCCATCATGCTACGTTTTTTTTATTAATTGGGTACAGTTAGACCGTCTGCAAATTCTTGCCAGCGTTAAATGCAGCAGAACATAGCATTATAATGTTAGTTAAAATGTTATTCAGATTAGATGCAAATGAGTAACTGATGATCGATAACATTGTATATAATAATTGTAATGCTTGTGCTGTCCAAAAACAAATTACAGAGCATAACCCTCTTGCATGTTAACACCAGGTTTTTAATTTAAACCCCGAGACCTCCCTGACTGCGATTCTTCTTTAATATTTTCATATTATAATGAATTTAATTTATAATAAAAAAAAAGTTAAAAAGTAAAAAGTAGTTAGCCATGTAAAGTATCGAGTTTAAAACCAATGCATTGTGTTGCTATACGTAGTCAAATTTTTATAATTTTTATATTTAATGAAATGATGGTCTGCTTTTGAACACGTACGATCGGTATTAATCGAAAAATTTCCAGGTATAATCGATTTTATTTTGATATAATTTTAAACCAACAGAGTTTAATGGAAAACTTCGATATCCAAGACAAATATATATACTCAGTGACATGGAAATCGCAACACCAAGAAGGGGTAGGAATTTTTTGACCAAACTTGGCAGAAACGTTTAACTACTAAAAGGTAGCAATTGATTAAAGTTGCATTCATATGGATCAAGTGATAATGGCTTATCTGACAGTTGTTTCAGTTTTTTCTAACAATTTTATCAGGTGTATGTTTTGCGAGATTTTGTTCAGTTCTTTATGGTATTCGCTTTTGATCGTTTGTTTTGAGGGTGTGATCATGCCTAGAGTGCGCCAACTTGGAAATTACCGCCAATTAAGCGAATTCGACAGAGGTCATATTGTTGGTTTGCGCGAAGGTGGTTCCTCGTTCAGTGAAATTGCAAATCGCCTTAACCGGAACCAATCCACTATCATGCGCTGCTATCAGGCATGGACTAGGGAGGGTCAGGAACGTCGCAGAAGAGGAACCGAGGTCGAAGAAGAACAAATGAGGTGCAGGGCCGCCATCTTCGACTTATATCAACAAGAGACCGATTCTCTAGTACCAGATCAGTTGCCGATCAATGGTTAGCTAACGAAAGTCGTCCTGTAACCCTTCGAACGGTTTACCGCAGAATCAGAGCTTTCGGCTTGCAATACTATCGGCCACATCTTGTGTTACCACTAACGAATCACCACCGACAGTAACGTTTGGAGTGGTGTAGGTTGCGACTGCACTGGAACCTAAAGTGGCATAGGGTGGTGTTCAGTGATGAATTCCGATTCTATTTGAGGATGCATGATGGCCGTATGAGGGTCAGACGAACACGTGGAGAACGTCGCAATGTTGAATGTTCTGTTGCGAGGCATATGCACCAAACTGTGGGGATTATGGTGGGGGTGCTATAACTTATGGGAGTAGGTCCCGTTTGTTATTCATCCGAGGCAATATGAACGCCCAGCGATATGTGGATGAGGTGGTAGAACCCCATATTCTTCCATTTCTTCAGCAGTTGGAAGACCCACTTTTCCAGCAGGATAATGCCCGTCCCCATATTGCAAGATGTTCTATGGACCGATTTGCAGAGGATAATGTCAATCTCTTACCGTGGCCACGCCGATCTCCCGATCTTTCGCCCATCGAGCATGTTTGGGAGATTATGGGGAGAAGACTGAGGAACTTGCTGCATCCTCCGCAGACGCTGCAAACTCTACAGCACGAATTACAGGTTGCTTGGGACACAATACCTTAAGAGGAAATCGACCATCTGCTAGAATCGATACCATGAACAGTGGGGGAGTGTGTAACCAATAGGGGAGGACCAACCCATTATTAATAAAAATTATGTTTATCTTTTGTTCTTTTTCTTTAAAATTTTAATCAATTGCTACCTTTTAGTAGTTAAACGTTTCTGCCAAGTTTGGTCAAAAAATTCCTACCTCTTCTTGGTGTTGCGATTTCCATGTCACTGAGTATATTTAAGTTGAAAATTAAGACGAAAGTAAAAATTTAGGCTTTACAATGGCAATTTCAGCTTTAGTCTCTAAATTTCCAGTTCTTGCAGATATTTAAAATAGTAAAGCAGAGAGTTATAAATTAATTTTATAATTTTGGCATTAACTGTTAAAGAAGTCATGTAAGAGCGTAAAGTTGAAATTTTAAGATTACACTTGAGATAATTATTGCATATAAATTTCAACGTGAAATTTGCTTTTTAAAATCGACCTGTCTAATTTATTACCAGATTAATATTGAAATGTTAAATAATTATAGTTTTAATACCAAATGTAATCCCTAAATTTCAACATAAATATCAAAAATACTTTTGGAAAAATCAAACTTCTGGAGAAAAATGGAAATTTTGAATACACAGTCGAAATATGTAATTTACATTTTTGAACACATATGATTCGAAATATCTATTTTATAGGTGGAATTCCAGAATAAAGTTCTAAACTGATATATTTCGAAGTGTGAAAGTTTAGATTTTAATATCGAAATAATATGCCCATTTTCAAATCGGATTAGAGTAACTTTGAAATTCTCAATTTAATAAAATATAAGACTTACAAGCTGAAATACCGACATTAAAATCGGAGTTTGAAAAATAATTTTGAAAATTTGACATGATAGGAAGATTGGGAGTTTAAATAGTGAAATTCTTCGAGAGTAAGGCCAAAATTTTAATTTATATTCGAAAATTATGAAATTAATTTTGACATTATAGTGGCACTGAAGTTTCCCCTTTATAGTCAGCTTTTAGATATTCTATTTTTAGAGCTTATACTCAAAAGCACAAGACTGGTAAGACTAAAATAAAATTGTATTTTATTAGACAAAATACATAATTGGGTTTTGAACTTAAATTCGATATGTAAATGGCATTTACAATTTTGCTACTTTAAATTCGCAACATTTTGTATTTCAAGATTAGCATCGAAATTTAAATTGTGAAGCAGTGAAAATTTCTAGTTTTTTATTGAAATATATTATTAAAATTGAAATTTTGAGATATATATTCAAAATTGTAGCTAAAATTTCGTACATTATAGCAGCGAAGCAAGAACTTTACGATTTAATCTTCAAAATATCCACTGTGACTCTTGTAAACGTCATCCCATGGTAAATGGAATGCGAATATCGATGTCGAAAGCTAAATGGAAACATTTCAGAAATGACGACATGTTCACGTAATTGCTTTGGAAGGGACTAACATTAAATAATTTTTCTATTGTTTAATAAACACTATTTTGCACATAGATTTAAATCATGAAAGCCAGGGCTACCCCATGCGGATATGCAGATTGTATTCCGCACAAAGGCACCTGCTCAGAGGAGGTGCCATTTCAAGACGATAAGTAATAGTTAATTTTTACACAATGCTCTTGTTTATGAAGTATAACTTTACTACATAGATTGCATAATTTAAAATAAACCGTAGGACAATAAAAAACGAACAACAACCGTATACTGTATCAATTTTACTACTATAAATATAAAAAATTTTAAATAAAAAAAAATGTTGGTAGAACGTCTTACCGACTTATCAGTAATATCAATAGAAAATAATATTATACATATCTAGATCTAAAACCTAACTAAGAATTTTGTGGCAGCTAAAGCTATCATGACAAATACGTAATAAATGATATATCATACACAGGGTGAGTCTGCTAAGACGAATCAGCTTGATATCAGAAATATTTGAAATATTAGATAAATTTTTTTTGGACAGATTGTAATAGGTTGTGCTCCTAAGTATATGTACTATCAAAACTATTTTTGGCTGTTCCGACATTAAATAATTTTTAGAAACTGCATATACAAGATATTTTTTCAAAAATTAAAACTTGGCGTTGATCATAGCTTGCAACGTCGTACTCATTTTTTAAATCATTTGCTTCAGTAGTTCTCCAAAATATTTAAATAAATGTTAAAGATTTGGTCTCTAAATTTAAATTAGTACGGTATTAACGTAAAATCGAAAATAAAACAGAGAAGCATCTAGCGGACATCATATATGAACAAAACAGAATTGAGCCGATACTGTCTTCCTAGATACCGTTCAATGAGACATTTCGCATTTACAAATTAGTTTGTGCCAACTGTTATTAGTTGCAGTCACCAAAGCGTTACTTTGTTTATGATAATTTATTTTAAAAATAATTAAAGAGACCAATTCGCTGTATACCTACCACTATTATATGTATTAACGAAACTGCACAGCAGAGGCTAAACAGACCGATGTCGTGAAAAGCACGGGATCAATTGCCGTACAAGGACATTTTTTTAATTCATAGATTTAATTTTAATTTTTTGTTAAAGTTACCGATATTAACAATTTATTTGATAATCTAGTTGCTATTTTATTTGTTAATACGAAACGTATCAACTTTTACTAATAGTAAAGTATAACGACCGGCAAAAAGTAATATAATTGTTTCTATTAAATAAACAATATTAGATAAACAAAAATTGTTAATACCGCTCACAATACCGAAAAGCTGAATTTAAATATAAAAAATAAAAGAAGAGTGGTACCGCCCGGGAATAAAAACCGGGTTTGCAGGGCAACAGCTTAGATTTTATCAGAATAGCCTACTTCTCCGTTGCGCGATGTCATTATTACATATAATACTGATAGTTCACGAATTGGATTTCATTAACTATTTTAAAAATGAATTTAAACTATGTAAATGACTGCAATCGATAAGAGTTGTCACAAACGGATTTGTAAATATGAAATGCCGTAGTTAAAAGTATCGGGGAAATACCGCACCTATGTGAACTGACAGACCACATTCAAAACATTTATTTACATATTTCTGAAGAATTCTTAAACTAAGGATTTTTTAAAAACTGAGCTATACAGAGAATACCGTTGCAAGCTATGTCCATAACAAAAAGTTTTAATTTGTATAGTAATAATTTCATAGATAGTTTTTAAAAATTATTTAACCTCATTGGAATAGTCAAAAAATATTTTTAATAGTATCTATACCTACATGGTGATTCATTAGCCTCTTTACAAATTTTGGCAATGAAAACTTATAAAATAATTATTTCTTTGAACACTAATGAGTAATCATATTTTAAAAATATCAAAAACGTTTATTATAACAAACAGAAAGTAACATTCAGACTACAGTAAATGTTCAAAAATTAGTCTATTCTCCTGAATACATAACTGGCAGTGACGAACTAAATTCTTTTATACGTATAATAAATTCATATTATTTATAATATGAGTTTCACCATCTTGAATCCTCTGCAATAATTGATGACGATCATTTATTTCCACAGCATAAACAAATTGCTTGAAGTGACCCCATAAATAAAAATCGCAAGGATTTAACTCGGGTGATCTAGGTGACCATGGTATAGGACCTCCGTCATCATCCATTTATTTGGCAAATGAGTATGCAGCCATTTGGTCACTTGTCTTCCTCTGTGAGGCGGAGCCCCTTTATGCTGATGCCACATATACTGCATCAGGTGGAGTGGGACGTCTTCCAGAAGATACAAAAATGTGGTGCTCAAAAAGTTATGGTACCTCTCTGCATTTCAAGTTCCATCAAATACATTTACAAATAGTATTCTGTTAAATAAACCACCCCAAACATTTACACTAAATATCTGCTGGAAATTACGCGTTCTGGTCGCATGTGTCCAGAGACCAAATATGGTCATTGTGGAAGTTATTAATACCGTCTCTTGCCGTCTCTATTTTTAACTAACTTTTGTTATACTAAACCATGGCTACTACGTTTTTTCAATTTAATTTAGTGTTCAAAGAGATAATTATTTTAAAAACCCTTAACTTCTTAACAAAGAAAGATAGAACGTACATTCACATGAACATTTCTTCATGCAATTACATCTAGTTTTCATTGCTAAAGTTTGTAAAGAGGCTAATGAATTACCCTGTACATAGGGGGTACTGCCTCTTACAATCTTTCCAAAAATATATTTTCTACTATTTTAAATAACCGAGATATCAAGCTGGTTCGTTTTAGTAGAATTACCATGTATAATAAAGTCGAAAATGTATTACTGTGTTGTGATTCTTTTGAAACTTGGAGGATGCTCTTTTTTATGTATATACACGTATATATCGAGTATTTGTATAATAAATACAAAACATTTTCTTGAAATTAATTTTTTAAATCTGCAGATACTATTTATGGAGGCGCTGAAACATAACTTTGAACAAAGGCGCCACCGATTAAAACGATCAAGTAATTTAAAAGGAAACTGATAACAAATACAATATATTTTAGTGATAAAAGCAAAAGAGATAAAGAGCTACTGCTTTTACGGATAAATTACTTTCTGAATTAAATAAGCAAGTTTTTCTATTTTGACTTGAAATACATTTATTATAATTACGCTAATATCTTAGCCCGCTATTTTATAATAAACCCTGCTTGTTTTTTACTATTTCATCTGGTATTATGTGTTTGTACTATTTACACTTGTTTGTAAAAAACTTAGAAGTTTGATAACAGTTACTTGGAACATCAACGCTACGTTAATACACAAACCTGTATTCTACGTCAACCACTTTATTGCACTCTAAAAAATTCTGTTTCACTCAAGTACTGCTATAGGTGATAACTTCCATTCATGGTGCACGTTGATTTAATCAAAAGTACTGTCTGCACCGTTCCTAACATTTTATAAATCATTTAATCATCCTCTAGCAGAAAGTCAATTATAGAGCCAGCTCGCAGTGCTTTAGAAGGGTCGATCATGCGAAACCACGTGGCAAATTGAGAAAATTCAACTGTGAAGCCTTCCTACGAATGTAACAAAGAATCGATACAACAGTTCAAAACAGCAAATGCGGTCATCCGTTTTAATTAGTGACGTCATGGCGTCGCCTCAAAGCAATGCCGATTCTCTGTCTTCGAATTCAGCAAGCAGACAGTAAACCCTAATATTAATACCAAATCTCACACGGTTATGCAACTTCAATATTTTTGAACCATCGGTAGGCCATTCCTTATATTAACTGACCCAATGTGTGAACCTTTACATCACCGATTTTAATAAAATTCGTGGATAAGTAAAGTATGGTGTTGAGACATATAAAAATACAAATTCGGAGGCTTAAAATTTTAAGAGCTTTAATCTTATAATTTATCAAATTATGAGTATTTTTCCCACTCATACCTGCAGTTTTTAGTTTAAATGAATGTATCTGTTGCTTGAAAAATGTTTAAAAATGATTTTAATTTTTTTAAATTTAAATTTTAAGTATATGAATTGTGCATTCATTGGGTATATATTTTTTAATTGTTTTTAAACATTCACAAACGCACGTACTTCACTATACACGTTTTGGCGATTTCTAAGAAATCCATATAATTAAATTTGATCAAAAATGTGCTGTTGTGGAGTAAAATCCTTCCAAATGTGGAATGTTTTATCGTAAAATGAAGAATAACGGGTGATGTATCTCTAAATCAGATAATAACAATGTAATTAATATGATCACTGTGAAATCCCTTTATATTTATCTTACTTTTAGCTGTTCTTTTGTGTAGTATTAATACCTATTTCATTAAATCGAGATTGAATATAAATCATTGACAGCCTTTTCGTTCCACTTCTGGGCACCGGCCTTTTCTCTGCCACGTGTTTCTCCTCAGCCTTGGCCTTAAGATCGCGTGGTTGCTCACCAGACTGGGAAATTATGTGTAGTGGGTTACAGCACAAGATTTTTATAAGCTTGATGAACTCAAGCCATAACGGATGTGCTACTCAGCAAACGAGCGCGCTGCCAATTGAGCTACCACCACAAATTGTAGTGTAAATATTAAATACTACACATTATTTAGAATGTCCATTGTTTAATAATTTCCTGATATTTATACTACGTACAGATAGTTATTCATCATTTTTTCGGAGCGCCGTAAAACCATTCAAAATATTTATCCTTTATTCATCTAAATTCTTTTGCTGTTATTTATAAGCTCTGTATTGGAACGCTACCCTCAAAAAGAAATTCAGCGGCGCCAACTGGAGAATTACACTATCAAACCATTTTCTAAGATACTCATGTTAAAGAAACTCTAACATTGTGGGACCGAACACCATCTTGCTGGGTAAACAAGAGGTAATCTTTCAAGAGAGATTTTTTCTATATAACTCTTTAAATTGAAAGTACTTTGCTCTATTTATGTTTTCGTCCTTCTTCTCCTCTGCGATAGTAGGAGAAAAACCTGACGAAAAAATAGTCGAAGAATATGGTTTAGACAAAAGAAACGAGAGTTGAATTCTGCGCAAGGCATAATCTAACGATTGCCAACACACTTTTTAAGCACCACGCGCGCAGAAGGTACACGTGGATAATGCCGGGGGCAGAAGAAGGTATCAGATAGACTACATCTTAGTGAAGCAAACATTCAAAAACCAAATTTACAACTGCAGAAGCTATCCAGGTGCCGATGCAGATAGCGACCATAATCTGGTCATGATGACATGTTATTTGAAATTTAAAAAACTGGAGAAGAAGAACATGAAGACTTGCTAACTGGGAAAAACTAAAAGATTGTAGAGTAACTGAAAATGTAGAACAAAAGATCTACCAAGAGATTGCAGGAAAAGAGATGCAACAAAACAACGTTGAACAAGTATGGCAAAACATAAAGGAAAGCATTATCACAGCGGCAGATGAAGTACTAGGCAAAGAAAAGAATGAGAAAACGAAACCGTGGATAACAAATGAAATAATAGAGTTAATAAATAAAAAGGAAGAAACTTAAGAACATCAAAACAGACGAGGGACAACAACGTTATAGGGAGCTCAGAAACAGAATTAACAGAGAATCGATAAAAGTAAAAGAAAAATATATAGAAGAAAAATGTGGAGAAGTAGAAGAACTCTTTAGAGATGGAAAAATAGACACGGCATATAAAACAGGAACTCTAAGGAACCCAGAAAAAAAATTAACGAAGTGAAAGACGAACAGGGAAACATCCCACTGGAACAAGAGGAAATCGCAAACAGATTGAAACAATATCTAGAGAAACTGTATGGCTACGAAGAAAAAAAGAAACTGATGAGGCAGAACTCGAAGAGGAAAGCAACGAAGACGAGAGGGGACATTCAATAATGAAAGCAGAATATGAAAAAGCGGTCAAAGATCTGAAATCAAATAAGGCCGGAGGGATAGACCAGATACCATCCGAAATTATAAAACAGATAGGAGAAAACAATTATATGATACTATATCAACTAGTGTGCGAGATATATGAAACAGGAGTGGTACCGGAAGACTTTACTAACAATACAATAATAACGATCGAAAAAAAGGAAGAATAGATAAATATGAAAACTATCGCACAATCAGCTTAGTAGCACATGCATCCAAGATACTAACAAAACTTGTTTACAGAAGAATAGAACAAAAATAGAGAGACAACTCACAGAAGATTAATTTGGGTTCAGGAGAAACTCGGGTACAAGAGAAGCGATACTAACCTTAAGGCTAATAATAGAAAAGAGAATAAGGAAAAATAAAGATACGTACATCGCAATTGTCGACATGGAAAAAGCCTTCGACAGACTAAAATGGGAGGTGCTGCTCGAGGTCATGCGTGGAGCAGGTATTAAATACAAAGATAGGAAAGTTATACAAACCCTGTATAAGGAACAGAAAGCGATAATAAACCTGAGAAACGTAAACAAAGTAGCTAAGATCAATAAAGGGGTAAGGCAAGGGTGTGCGCTGTCGCCACCGCTATTTAACCTGTACATAGAAGAAGCACTGAATAAATTCAGAGAGAGAGTAAACATAGGGATTAAAATACAAAATGAAAAAATAGAAATGATAAGATATGCATACGATATAGCTATATTCAGAAATTGCACAGGACTTGGAAACAGCGATCAATGAAATGGACAATATACTGATAAGAGAGTATGGCATGAAGATAAATCAGGGTAAAACAAAGGTACTGGTATGTGGCAGGAACGGGCAAGGACACAGACAAATTCGACTAAACGAACATATAATAGAGAGGAAGTAGAAGAGTTCTGCTACCTATGAAGCACTGTAACAAGAGATGGAAGATCCGAAACAGAAATCAAACAAAGTTTGGAACAAGCCAAAGTAATGTTTCTCAAGAAGAAAAAATTGCTAACATCAAATAGAATATCGCTAAAGAAGAAAAAACAGCTAATTAAAACGTTTGGATGGAGTGTAGCACTATACGGATGCGAGACATGGACGATCGCCATTAATGAAAAGAATAGAATTGAAACTTTCGAAATGTGGTGCTATAGACGCATGTTACGGGTGAACTGGGTAGACAGGATTACAAACGTTGATATAAGAAAAAGAGCAGAAGAAACCGGGAGTATTATAGATAACATTAGAAAGAGAAGATGCACGTTAATGGGATATATCCTAAGAAGGAGGGGATACTTATAAATATTATAGAAGGACCAATCGATGGACGAAATGCAAGAGGAAGACCAAGGTTGCAGTATATGTCTCAGATAATAAACGACCTATAATACAATAACTACACCGAACTGAAAAGGCTGGCAGGAAATAGAAGACGATGGAAGCAGATAGTGTGGAATCAAATCAATCAAAAAGATTGATAACTGAGGATGTTTTCTTCGTAGAGAAATAGACAAAGATTCTATCTCCACAATAGTATTTCGTATTTTCTGGTTTTGGACGCTTTTAACATCCAAAAACGGTGACACATGTCTCAAACTTCAAGTAATATTTATTACTTTTACCCTTTACTATCAAACAGTGACAATCCAATTTAAAAACATTTTCGCTGGCTTCTTCCTGCATTCTACTTCTGTAGGCGAGGTTTACCAAATTACCGTATTTACAGGAATTCCTATGCGCTGATTCTCTGTGTACATACTTATCATATCACAGCTTTCTTAGTTATTCTAAGGCATTTTATTTGATTTAGTTTTACAAATTCCCTCAACACTGCATCCTGCACAACTAGTAACAAGTTGTTTATTTTAGTGTTCATTTCATAGCTATGTCGCCTTCATTTGATTTAATTTATATTTGTATAGTGGATGTCTTCCAAGTGAGCTCGTTAGTTACTTTTTAAATTTGCAAGAAAACGTATGCAAAGCACTAGTACAAAATTCGTATGAAAAAGTAAATAATGTAGTCGTCCGTGCATTGCAGTACAACACAACAATTAAATTTATACTTTGCCATTAAAACGTTTCACGTCGTGAACGTGAAATGTCATAGTTTTTTGACACGTGACCCTTATTTATTGTCTCTCTTGTACCTGTTTACTATGGCACATAAGAGAGAGTATAATGCAAAGTCAGATTTTGTAGGTTATTGTTAGGAAAATTTCTATACTAATGTTAAAGTTGGTGTCCACTTACGCCGAATGCGTGATTAGTAGTGTTTACCAGTTTGTATTAAAAAGTGATTGATAGTAAAAATTCAGCGTGGTGGAGCTAAATGTCAAGATCATAAAAACATACGATCATTAAACTAAGAAATCATATTATCAACCATGCCAGCACCATGCAGTTATACGTTACTCAGTTATTGTAAACATGAACATAGCAGAACTACTGCGGATACAAAAACAAAAGTAGAATTATATCTTCACACAAATAATATTTTTCTGTAGTTACAACACTAAATTACGTAACGTTATCCCTTCTAATTTGAGACACCCTGTATGTATAAAAATTGAACAAATATGTTTCTGTAGTTGACTGTTGGCTGTTACTATTTTGATTTCGTACTTACGTCATCCTAATTTTTATTTGAGCGCTGGAATACGGTGCAGTCAACACTGTGATTGGTCTGATGACAAGAGAGTACTCGGACCGATCCCCTGAGATTTATGGAACGCTACAAAGAGATGAGAAATGGTTTCAGGAGAGTGGCGCAATGAAAACAGCAATTTTTCACTAAAAGCCGACGTACGGCACGTAATAGGTTATGGGTATTTTATTTTGTATACTAATTTGCATATTAAAAAACTTACCGAAAGGCGAAGTCAACTGTTTGTTTCTCTATGTTTGCTATGTTTGAAAGCCTCTTAGATGTATTTGTTATCCCGCATTTGCTGCCACACCTTAAAACTGTATAATCGTTGAATAATCGAATAGTGAACTTCTATTAAATAGAAAAATTTTCTCCATGACAATGGCCCAACGTTGTTGTGAACTGCAGAAAATTCTATTTAAATTACTTCAAATAAAAATTATGATTTTTAACGACGTGACCAAATATAGTTAAAAATTTTAATAAAGTTATGCCCTACAGTAAATCGTTTTCAAAATACAGAGTGTTAAATTATTATTTATTAAATAAACAATTTCAGGAAAGCCAATATTTATTTTTATTTAATTTATATTTAGGTAGGTGGTTGTGCACTCGTTGGAAAACTCGCCGGTGTGATAGTCGCCGATTTGGAAATCTCAACCCATATTCTCGAGCAGCTGCTATTGAGTTTCCATCACAAAATCCGTACATGTAATGGATATCGGCGTACTCTCGCATTGTAAATGTAAACATTATCAACACTGTTAATAATCACAAGTAGAGAAATGAACTTTAAGATGCTCTACTGTTTGCATACAAGTAAATAATATCATGTCCATAGTAACGTAGACAGTTTGTATCAAATACCTCTTAATATCATTTATTGTTTCGGCTGCTTCGGAATTTAACTAAACCAGGCCATAACTTCTGTAATAGTCGATTTACAGAAAATGACCACTCTTTATTTTCCACTTCTTTTCACCTCTCCTATACGTAGATTACGTCATGGAACACCCTGTATATCAGTGTAACGCTCTTATTAACACATAAATAGGCTATGCCGAAAAGTATCTCATGCACTTTCTAAGTACCAATTAAGTGCGTGCTAATATTTCCTATTTTGAAATAAAATCAGCCTAGTGAAGTCTGCTGTTGTTATGCCAGCTTGCTATGTGTAATGTAACAGGAATACAACTATACAGTGCATATCGCAACTTTCTTCCTTAAATCGAAATGTATGCTTGTCCCATATATCCAAATACAGACATTTTTGTTTCTTATGCCATGGCGCAAGGATTGGAGGACCTGGAAGTTGAGACAGTCGCGAGGGATTTGGAATATGTATAAGTTTAAATAATACATAAATAAATAATACATTCGTATACCTGTCCTAAATAGAATTATAAACAAAATATAGGAATTTTCTAGGAGACGTCTTAAGCAGATGTCCTTCTGGAAAGGGGCGTAAAATGATGGTTATTTTCAGTTGACCTGACTTCTTAATGAAAGATATTAGCATATTTTTCTTTTAAACAGAACTTTTCACTTCCGATAAATATGTTATCCCTCCCGAGGAAGCATTATTTACCGTGTTTTCGTCGCGGAATTTTCCGCGTCCTAGATAAGACACAAAATCTTTGAACAAAGAACTGTTTCTAGTTTAGCGACTGGCGCCATAGCGTGCACCCCTACGATTAAAAGGGACGTAGAGCGGCGCAGGGGGTTCCTTAGGGTTGAAACTCCACCTTCATAGTGCAAGGGTGATTTTCTCCGTACGTATTGGTCTACAAGCGACACGCCTGTGCGTAGGAGACCAGCGATGCCGCACGATGTGCGTTTCTGTGAAATTTCCGGGATCTCTGAATATTAACGTAGAGGCGGCACTGTTAATACCTACTTGGAAAAAAAGCACACGCTTGAAAATGTGGGTTTAGGTTGCTGTTTAAATTTTAATTCCCTGTTTTAAATTATGATAGAAATAATATATATTAGGTGCCAACAATGCATTATGTATAAAAGTTGGTGTGGAATTGAAATAAATTCAAAAATATGCGCCATTTGGTTTATGGTGGTTTTAAATGTTTGCTATAATAACAGCCTTGAATATTTTTAACATATTTTTTGTCTAATTATGATAAATCTACCATTATGACGATTAAATTTGACAAGGAAATTTGAACAAATATTAATACTTAACAGCATTAAACTGTCGTATATTTCATTCTCTGCATTAATGTCATTGTTATAATGCAATCAAGTAGCCGTTAATTAAAAAGCAAAAAGGGAACAAGGATAAGCCATTCCACTTTATTTGAGTTCATTAAAAATATGTTGGCCGCACTTAATTGTTTTAATGTTATTGGTAGTTCACAGACTCTTAAGGAGTTGCATAATAAATAAAAAAAGTTGTTTCTAAAGCCGTTTCATGCATGAAATACGTTTGATTCATTTATCTAAATTTTAAAACTTCAGGAACTGTAAAAGTGTTGAATTTGTTTATATGGTGCTGTAAAATTATTCTGTTTCCTAATGATATAACCCGGGCTAACAGTAAGGACATGATCATAAATAAAGACAAGCGTTGCGACAGTTCACATTTCTCTTTCGAAGCTAAAGTTCATAAAATTCAAAAATAATAAAATTAAAATTTTGTTTTCAAATGGTCAGCGACCTTATCTCCGCATACGAACAATTTCACAGTCAGAGTCGAAAATAAACGTCCAACGCCCAATGACAGAGAAGTAGGTAAATAAGGAGAGATGCACCAGTTAGAATTAAGGTTTTAAAATACGAGTAGATTTTTCAAAAGTATTAAACATCCTATGATGTACAATGTATATCGGTTGCTAACTAATTTAACAGTGGAGGTATTTCATAAAACTGTCAAAAATTTACAGAATAGGTCATGGTTCAATTTAAATGATAAATAATATTATGTTCCCGGCATCTATTTAATAACTTTTTAAAAATTTCCCTGAATGGTTTTGTTTTTACAAATTCAAAAATAGAAGAGTAATTTTCAACTCGAAATTTAAAAATTTAAGGGTTGTGCAAACTTGAAGTCGGCTAAAACGTATAGCAATTTTCCAACAAAAGCTTTGTTAGCAGTAGAACACAAATTTGAATATATTTTTGTAATATATTATTATTTGAATGAACCCAAGCGTTCGCGACATTTTATTTGTTGGGGGACCAATCTCAATATTCTAAATTATTGTTGATTTCTCCATGCACACAGTTATGTGTTTTGGAAAACTTTTTAAACATTGCTTGTAGAATAGCAGATTTTCTACTGGCTAATGATAATGATAATAATAATACATATTATAGTGCACACTTCTTATTGGAATCATGGAAAATGTTATATTGATTGTTGTCAGTTTTGCGAAGGAACCGCATATACAGTGTGTCGCAAAACGTACCGGCAATGTTTCAAGGATGAATTCTAGAGCTTATTTAGACTTGAAAAGTCCATATAAACATATGTCCTAAATGTAACCGTTAACGAGTTGTTGTTTATTTCATAATTTACGTGGCTAAAATTTTAGTTCAACGGATTTCTGAAATACTGATCTAATTGCCATGATCGCATCTTTCGTTTGGTAACATTTGAAACCACGTTCAACAAATTATTGTTTGTAACTTGTCAGTTTATTACTGTGATACTGAAGTTATTGGCTTCTGCTTTGTACCCTAATTCACAAGTGATTCACAATGCCAATGTTATTTTCAAATGAAGAATATGCAGATATTCATCATCTTTTACGGTCTGTGTGATGGAAATGCTTTAGCAGCACAACAGTTATATCGTAGAAGATATCCCAATAGAAGACTGCCTACGTTTGCCGTTTTCTTTAACTCATATCGTCAGCTGAGGGAACATGGCGCTTTCAATGCAAGACATGCAGTCGCCCAAGGAGTTGTCCATAGACCCATAAACAATGATGAACAAGTTCTTAATTTATTACAAGAAGATCTGTCTTTAAGTGTGCGAAGAATTGCATTATCTACTGGAACATGTAGAAACCAGGTTTGGAGAATAATAAGAAGTGCTCGCTTACATCCATATCATCATCAAACAGTTCAAGCTCTACCTAATGATTTTGAAGCTCTTTTAAGATTTTGTAATTGGGTACAAAGTAATCAAAACCTACCGCATATTCTATGGATCGATGAAGTTTCTTTCACCCGAGATGATATCAATAACTATCATAATTTTCAGAATGGGCTGCAGAAAATCCTCAGTTACGAAGACGCTCGCATTTTTAACATATATTTAGTGTTAATCTGATAGCTGGTAATGATCGTCTGATTGGACCATTTTGACGACCACACTGTTTGAATAGTGCGAATTACAAATATGTTCTAGAAAACTCTTTACCGTTATTACTGGAAGGTGTGCCATTAAATACTAGACGTGCAATGTGGTACCAGCACATCAATGTCTTCGTGTTAGAGCTTAGCTTAACGCACATTTTCCAGGATTTTGGATTCGAATAAGAGGACCCATAGTATAGCCACCGCGTTCGCCGGGCCTAACTCCATTAGATTTTTATCTTTGGGGTCACATGAAACAGATTGTTTATGCAACTGAAGTGCACATGGCTAAAGAACTATGCCAAAGAATACAGCAGGCTGCCGATATTATTAGGAATAACCCAGCAACCATATTAAGAACGCAGCGATCTCTTCTGCGACGTGCGGCTTTGTGTATCGAACACAATGGAGATAATTTTGAACATTTCTTGTAAATAAAATAATAAAAATGTATTAAAAAGATTTGTTTTATAACATTCGTTACGTTTAGGATATGTGTTTATATGGACTTTTCGACTCTAAATTAGTTCTGGAATTCATCTTTGAAATATTACTGGTACTTTTTGGGACACCCTGTATACGACTACATAGAAAAAACATAGTTTATAGTGATCATGACTTCAATTTATGTTATCAATTTTTTCTTAGTATTGTTTATATTCACGAGCAATAACCTTTTTTGGGTGCATTTCTTTTGTTTGTTTTTTCTAGCTGAAGTGGTACCGGCCCTCTGTCTGTCGTAATAGCTTGCAGGCTGGTTGGCAGCAGCTAACTCAGTTCTAATATATTTTTTAACTCTTTGCATGTATGACGTAAAAACGAATGGTGCGGAATCAGCGGAATGCAGCAGCGTGAAATTTTAATAAAACGCTTGGAAATAGAAAACGCTGATGATAAATGACAAATTAAATACTACACCAGAAAGAACTTACAAAGAAACGAAAACGGAAAAGAACATTTAGTTGCAACGCAAGGATGCTTTCACCCAGGGCATAGGCAAATAATTTTTTATTTGCCTATGATACGGTCAATGAGATATTAATTCGATGTTTTTCTCCTTCAAATAATCAATTGTTTGACGTACTGTGTGATAGCTGGCATTGTCATGATGAAGAATGATGCGACGTTTTCGGTTGTTTTTCCTGATTTCGTCGATGACTTCTGGCAAAAAAATTATTGTATACCATTCAGCGTTCAGGCTTACACCAATTAACACGAGCCTTTTTTTGAGCTTCCGTCAAATTATGCGGAATCCATTGGGAACAGATATTTTTCACAGCTAAATGTTCATACAAAATCGAATGTACTGCAATCTTGGATATGCCTAAGGACTATATGTTACATGCCAATCTTCCTCAATCATGTTGCGCACAGCATCTGTGTTTTTCGGAATAACAACCGATTTTGGTTGACCTTCATGAAATTCATCGCTGATGGACGCACGACCACGACAAAATTCTGTAAACCGATTGTAAACAGACTTTTCTGATGGCCATTCATTACCAAAAGTTGAACGAAGCGATTCTATGCATTGTTGTTGAGTTAGGACTTTACTAAAATCGTAAAAATCATCCAACGAAAACCTTCACGTGAAATTTCCATTTTCTTTTCACAAAATTGCTTTTTTTAAACGCCCACTGTAAACACTCAACGCCCACTGTAAACACTCGGGCAATTTTTAAGCTGCCACTGTTCACCATAACAAATGTATATATCTCAACAGCGCCACGTAGTGGTCGTTTGTAAAAATTTGAATGGCTGCCCTCGTATGTGCTGCATACAGGGACAAGGTTTTGAAGTTGCTTTGGAGTTATTTTCGAAGTAATTCGGATAAATAACGATATTTTTACCTAACTATGTTGGTGATTTATTCAGCGCCACAATTTGTTATGCGGTTGGTTATCTGAATGTTTTCTTTTTTCAGAGTTTAGGAAAAATAGCTTAAATTAATAGTTTAAAATCACAGATTGTTAATCTGTATCAACAAGCATATAAACCGTTTTCCGTCAACCACGAATATTTGAGTAGACCAACCTGATTCCTTTTCATTTCTATTGAATAGAATAAAAAACAATTCTTTGCATAAAAGTATCTGTTTGGGTTTATTTAATGCCATGTGTTAGTAACCGCAAATATGTGTTTAATAAATATTGTCAACAAATGTGAGCGGACCAAGCTCATTGTTGCAAGATTTCGTTCTGCTGTTAGGATCCATTTTAAACAACTCCAAAACTTTGAACTGTTTTTTTAGTTTTAACATGTCCGATGTTACTTCCGACATGATTAGGATAAAAATAAAGATTTTTAGCTAACCGTAACGGTATTCTGGATTTATTGAGTGCGACATTTTTTATGTGGTCATGTCAGGTTGTACGTGGTGCGTTTTATTTCAAAGTTAATAATCTACGCACAACGTCGCGTAAAAATAAATGGAGCTGCGAGTGCCAACGAGAAAACACATGGATGGCGAGTTGCCAATGACAAGGCCGCGACATTGAATTGTTAATTGTTGAAGTTGTTGCCGTTGCATTGGCAGTTTACGCACACGTGTCGAGAAATGCAGGTGAGCTTTAATGCGAGTGTTTTGCTAAGAGTCATGCTTTTAAACCACCGGTGCGTTATGCAGGTATATTGGGTCGTGTACGTGCATATGCGGCATGAGCCATTATACGCGGGCATCATGTGTGTAATTTAATTTAGCGATGGTAAAGGTGGGCGCGTGCATTTTTGCTCCTTGCTGTTTGCTAAACTGCAACGGGGAACCGATTAACAATGGCGAGTAACGTTTATTAACATAAAAGTCTTTGTTCTGGGTCAGGTTACAATTTAGATGTGCTACTGTTTTTAAAGGGAAACAAACCTTCAGGACGCTGCCACCATTGTGCTTGATCGTTGAGGATTCAACGTTGAATGCTTATGATAACACCATGGGATCGTATATCAAAGGGCTACAAATAAAAGCTTTCGAATTCGTAACTTTGTTACTACCATTTTGTGGTGCAGTGTTGCATCCCCTCGTTGGTGGAAGTTTATGAATAGAACAAGTCGACCAACTGTTTCGGTTTCACTATAATTAGAAAGATTATCTCAAACATTGCTAGGCAGCGGGTTGAGTAGTATTACCATTCAAAAATATGATATGTCGTTTACAATCTTTAAAATAAGATGTTTACATGTATAGGGTGAGCCATTAACTCACTCACTCATATTCACTTTACTTGCAGCTTTCCGTCGTCTCATTTTTAGTTTATTAACTTTCCTGAATCTTAAAATGATCTGCAAATATCTAAGTAGAATTTGGAATAGAATTACAGTTTGTAATGTAGGTACTTAAGTTGAACATATAAATATCGACGAAAACTAATTCCCGGACATATTTTTCTTACCCAATATAATAATAGTTAATTTGGAGGGAAAGATTATGACGATAATAATAAAACTACACCTAACATTCTGTCCGATAATCACAAATTATTATTGCATTACCGTCTCCGGTCTATTTCCATAATGAAATAATATTAATGGTCTTGGCTGCTTAGATAAGCTTATGATCAGTTGCAGTGTTAGTTTACCGAGGGCTAATAGTTATGTGCGCCACCCTGTATATATTTCTTAAATAATAGGTTCTACCCGTTCTCTGGCAACTATTAACATTAATATCTAAAAATAGTAATAGAACCCATCTTTGAAATATGGGTAGATGGTGAAGTAATTCCTTGGCGTCAGTATTAAGTCTTAGCAGCAGAAAGAAACCGACATTAAATAACCAACGGTTTTAACCAACTACACGTCATTTTGTAAGTAATACTGTCGTTTTGCTTTGAAACCGTCCCAAACTATAAAATTTTTATTGCTTTATCTAAAAAAAAACGCTTTGGAGTGTTGTAATGCATGGTATTACTTCAGTTCATTTTAGATTCGCCAAGATCATAATTCACTGCGAGTGTAAACCGTTTTCCTGGTTCATTTTCGTATTACCGTTTTTAAACGCTATCAGCCTAGTTTAAATTTAGTTTGAAATATGCGAACGACTTGTGCGGTTTAAAATAATGTTGTGCAACACAAGCGTGAAGCAAGAATTTGGCAAATTTCTAGCCAAATTTCCTGTATGATCATGCCAAAAGTATTTATTTTGAAAACCGGCGCTTTATCTTCAAGTAAATATCGGCTAGCCTGTTAAACCGACCGTTACATTAATTAATTGCACCTTGTACCCATTTGAAGAAACTGCAGGTAGTGTGAATTACAATCCAGACAAGGTAGAAATATTATTATTTATTTTATGAGCGACGTCTGTCTTTCTAAATTTAACATGGGTAATGTGTAATCAAATTTTCAAAGATAAACCAAACTGTAACTTATATTCACCTTCTTTAATTGTGTGAAGTGAAGTGAAAACCGTATAACGTGGAGCTTAACAAAAGATATTTCAAAATATCTCTAATCTCACAACTGTATGTTTAATTTTCCTATAACTTAATAAATCACAGTTCACATTAATAATAATCATTCTGCTATCCCTTTTATTTTAATACTTAGTTAATTGTAACTGTTCAAAAGAGTAAAGATTGAAGTCAGTAATTTCGCAATGGCATAAAACTGCAGTTTTGGGTTTGGTTTAGAGTGTCTGGGCATTCAAAAATCTATACATTCCACCGTCTGAGCTATTCAATCTTTGGTCATTTCAGCGCCTGGGTGTTTCAGTGCCTGGGCATTTCAACGTTTGAGCATTTTAATGTATGTGCATTTTAACTTCTGTGCAACTTAATCACTGGGCATTTGGCGCTTGACTCTGTCAGCGCATTTCAAGATTTCAGCGGCTGCTCATTTCACGTCTGCACTTTTCAGTTTTAACTTCACTTGGATGCTAGCCTTGTGCACTTTTTTATTCCACTAGTTAAGCAGAAATACTTAGACGTTCCGCGCTTCTGTATTGTATCAATCTTTTGTGTCTCACTGGTTGGGCATAGGCATTTAGAGACAGTGTATTTTGGCGTCTATATATTTGAACTCCTGGTCTTTTCTATTCCAGGTGTTGAGCACTATGGCAATCTGGGTCCTGGACTTAAAGCTGCTGCACAGGTATTATGGGAAATGTGAATTCAGTATTCGACCGATAATTTGGATCTCACTGGTTGGGCAGGGGCATATCAGCCCCTGGACGTTTGTATTTTGCGATTTTTATGTTCCCGTGATTGGGCACGGGCACTAGAACTAATGGACTTTTATGTTCTTTTTGGACGCAGAACGTTTGAGCTTTTGGCCTTTTATGCCCCCTACTGATACACTACAGACATTTGAGCACTGAACATTTAAGCTGCTAAACGTTTGTCTTATTGGTTTATAATATAAGCATGTTTAGCGCCTAAGCACCTTATTTCGGGATATTAATTTATAATCTATTTAGGCGCTAGACACCGTGAAAAAACGTTAAAAAACCTTCGGAAAATTTATTTAGCTATAAATGTAGACCCTAAAATATAGATTATATAAAAAATTAGTAAGGTATTTTAATTATTTAAATGTGTTTCGTTCTTTCATTCATTTCTAATGCGACTTTTTGGTATCCAATTAATCTAGAAATTGAAGAACAAATAATATCTTTTAAAACAGAAATCAGAAGGTTAAAGCGCATAGTTCGAGTTTGGAGCAGCTTGTACCTAAGAAATATTACCACCTAAATGAAGACACCCAAATGATTTCACCCAAATGATAGCGCTCAAAGGACGGCGCTGAAATTATGTCGCTCAAATGACGACTTCTATTTATGTAATATATAGAAATTATGTAATAAGTAGGGGTTTCTACATGAAAATCACTAGCATGTACATTTTCTGAGAAGTATCTGCTATACTGCTAGTTTTCAGAAGTATGAACGTTTATTTAAAAAGTTGCGTTTGCATTTTATCGTTCAGCAAGATTGTATCGATTATCATTAAATGAATTATTGGATCAATAGTTTTCCAATTTTAAAACGACTTGTAATTGGTACGAAAGTCATCTAGAATGACGCCTATTTCGTCAGTACGCTTCCACTTAACAAATGTGCAATTTAACCTACTAATTTCCTAATTTGTACAATTACCGTCTAATTAAATTAAAATCGTTCCATTGTAACAGTTGCACAAACGACTAAACTTTGTGTAAGTCTTTTATTTTATTGCAAATAAGTAAATGGTTCTGCATAAAGCGCTCTTGACTTAAGTCCGAATTGCGTGAGTAATCGGGCAGTAATTTTGTGAAATTATATTAGTCCGCATGAGATAGAGATATTGTAGGTTTAGTTTTCGAGAAGTGGAAGTAAAATATAATTGAGATGTCATTGGCCTCGAGTTTAACTCCATCGCATCTCGCCGTTTTAGATAAGTACGTGTACACAATTTTTAGAGTACAATTAAGTTAACAAGATAATGCTAGGTTGGCGAACCATAGTGATGAGTAGTATTGAAACAAGGCATGAAACACGCACCCATCTCAAAACGTTGCAGTCCTCACGACCTTGACATTAACGCGTTTGCTAACCACGAACTACTTCAAATAGACCGGAAAAAGTTTTCCCAATGAAAAACAAGACTCCAATGTATGTTTCAAAGATAACAGCCAGAGTTAACGGTTGAATTGGTAAAAAGTTCGCCCACCAAGCACGCAGGAGCACAACTTCGTTCCTGTTCTATAATTTCATGATTTATTCACGTATTTTGAGACTCATGATCATGCAGTTATAATGCGCATACAATTTTGGATGGCTGGTTGCTATGTCGGAAATTATTCTTTTAACATGAATAAAAGATTTGAGTGTGCTAATAATGTTAATGATTACAATTTTCTTTTGTTTAATTTAGTGCCCAAAACGTCGCTGAATTATATTATTCGCTGTGTAATTCAATCAGATTTAAAGAAAACATTTATTTAACGACCTCACGAACTGCATTCAGTTTAAAGGCTAATCCAAGAGACTCAAATATTATACCTGAAAAGGGACATATTTCAGGAAGTTGCATGTTGCAGTTGAAACATGTCCCTTCCAAACAAATGTTCATCCGTGATTCGTTATGTATTATACATTTCTTTAAAATTATTATACAGGGTGAGATAAGCATGAATAGTAATAGTTTCGTTATTGAAATTTTGCATGATAAATGGTTTGTTAGTGTTCATTGGAGCAGTTATACAGGGTGTATCAGAAATAGGTACAAATATTAAATCCGATGGTAGATGACAATATATAGAAACTAGAAAAAACATTTCTTTGGCAATGGGGTCCTTACGAATGAGAAAATAATAATTGAAAATTTGACCCAAAATTGTTTGAGTACCGCAGGATAATGACAAAAATTTGAGTTCAAAGACATGATATGCAAAGGAGAGTAAGATAGAAGTGCAAAAAAAATTCTTATCACCTGCCACAAACCAATACTATTAGGTAGGTCAGTAATTTCTATTCAGTCTATTGTTGTTATCACAAGACAGACAAGTTTTTACGTGTTTGCCACTTTGGATTTACTTTACAATTAGGTAATAACCTTCTACAGCTTAAATGCGTTTTCTGTGTATCATCAGCAGGTCTCAAACCAAATTTTATTTTATTTTTTAATTCAAAAAAATAAGCTTAATGATTTTTGAAAAATGAATAGTACCATTGAATTCTATTACTGGTTTAAATATTTATACCTATTTTTGATACACCCTATATACTATTTATTTTTTGAAGAAGCAAATGTAAATGACTTTTCCAAAATCTCGTTTATATCATTTAAATACTTTTTTGAAAAAAAATACTAACTAATATTGTCATAACAATATTATAACTAGAATTGTAAACCAATCGAAACATTACCATTACACTTACAAACAATTAATTTATACCCTTGCCAAATACTTTTTTCTCTAATTTTTATCCAGAATTAATACGAGGCAGAAATGGAATCAAATACCAAAGATTTTCCTCTCTGGTATTTAAAAAAAATCATAGATGTATGTTTATAGTTATGTATAGATGTATATTATATTTCTTATTATTGCTTGTTATTTTATAGTGAAACAAATTTAAGCATTGTAGCTTACTGAGACAGATCATTCGATTTGCTTCGCTAAATGTATTTTGCCTTTTAGGTTTAGGCCCCATTAGAATTTTTCAAAGAAAAGAGTTAAACTGAAAACGATTTTTTTGACCAATGTTAGCCAATTTGAATGGCATTTGACTAGTTTGGGTTGTATAATTTCCATTAGTCTTGATAGTAGCTACAGGCAAATTTGTTACAACTCAGTAACGAATTTCAATTCAACACAATTAATTAAATTTTGTTTCACCACCAGTGCTGGTGCGTAACTGTGCTCGACCTGCCTGGTGCTTGGTGTATGTGTGCGTGTAGAACCTTATAACTCCTCTAGTGCGACCGTAACACGACCAGTGCTATTAATTTGATACCCAATGGCAAATGAAGACCGGGACCCAATACTGACCACACAGGGAATTTGAAAAATATCTTATCCGTAGAGCGATTCGAACTGGGAACATTTGGACTACTACATCCAAAGCCTGATTCGCTCACCACTGAGCCATCCCAGCGCATGGATCACAATTGATTTCTGTCATGATCATCTCTTAATGCAGTAATAAATAGTTTTACTAATGCTAATTAGATTAGTATTTAACAAGAAAGCACACATTGGCTCAACCGTACTATAGTAAAAACTAAAAAAGTGAAAAACAACAAAAAATAATTAGCAAAGCTTTTTCAGTAATATTCAAACTTTCCTCCATCCACTTTCGCACATATTCTAATTCGTTTTAAAAACAAGTTTCGGACTCGAGGAAGCGTATCAGGTATAATTGATTTACATGCCCCGATCATTCTATTTTGTAGAACGTGTTCATTTAGGAATTCGATATAGTATTTCTTTGATTGTACCTCAAAAAAATCCAGTGATATCACGTTTATAATGCTTCTTGATGGTAGCCATGGGTGCACGGCTCCTCTTCCATTCCAATTCCCTCAAATACATTATTTAGGCAATTCGTAACAATTCAACTGTAGTCAGCAGGACAGCCATCATGTTAGTATCAAAGTTGTTCGCGTACATTCAGTTCTACTTCTTCCAACAACTCGGGTAATATGTTTTGCTGGAAATTCAACTAACGTCCAATTAAATTTACTCAGAAAACGTATGGAACAATAATATGGTTACCCATAATGCCATACCAACCAATAAAAAAAAACTTTTTGAACATGGGTAATACGTATCCAGTGCGGATATTTTGTGCGCAGTAGTGCTAGAATTTTTCCTCATCCCTAAACATACACAATTTAAAAAGAAGTTGATTCTGAAAGAAATTACATAATTGCCATCTTCTCTGAGTGTCATCTTCATGCAGTGTGCACCAAGGTAAAGTGGTAGGGATGCAATACATTTGCTTTTAGAATTCGTCTAACTGAAGTTCAACTTATACCCACACCTGTGCTTAGATCTCTTTGATATGCCTGGGCATTCTCATTCAATGTCTTTAACACTGCTAGCCCATTTTCCATGGTTATAATCGTTCTGGGCCTACATCTTCTGGAATTAACATATTTAGCTTCTTTTTATAAGGTATCTAAGTACTTTCCAGGCGGTGGGCATCTAGTTTGATGGCTCCTGAGAAATAGAATGCAAGGCTACGCCCGCATTTCCGCGGTATTTACGAAAAATAAACAACACGTCTGCTTTTTCGTTATTTGAAAATATCTTACTTAAAATTTAAGTAAGTTGATAACTCGACTTGGTTTTGTCATAAGTAGGCAACTTTGATTATTTTAATTAAATTAAAGAAAATTAATTTTGATTGCCATAGCTGGGCCACCGTCCACCCTGTATATATAAATAAGTTAGTTGCCTTTGGAGTTTTGATAAATTGCTAAATTCCTTGATGGAATGCAATTTCATAACAAAAATAAAGGAACTATAATGACCGATTTACAAATAAGATGTAGCATATCCTAATTCCAGTTTTAGAGAGTCATTTTCTAGAATTAAACTTTTAACTAGAAAATGCTATTGTCGTCGTATGTACTACCAAAATAATTAATATTTTAATAGAGTGTAAATTATAATATCATTATCTTCATAGTTGGATATGCGTTTAAACTTCTAAAATGGTTACACAGCGAAGCAAAAAGCATAACAACTTTCTTCTATCATTTTTATTATCTATATTACAATATTTCGAAGAACAATTTGCCAATTTAAAGGATGTTACTTATTGTAACCAGACCAATAACCAACAATATATTTTTTTAAATAGCGCCGCTCGTGTTTACAATTTAGGCATGCTTAAAGTAGTCGTTTTCCGTTTTCATAATTTTTGGAAGAATACGCTTATAACTGTTTTCATCGAGTTTCTCGCGACAAAAGAAAACAGACTAGAACTAATTTACAAGTGTATGTCGGATAATGAAATGTTTATCCAAAATGATTTCCACTGCATTGAATACCATTAACATTGAAATTAGCTTCTATTGTCTGCATTACCAAAACAGGTATAGTTTTCGAGCCAATGGTGATTACGTAACAGGCTGTGGCCTTCTGCGGAAAAGAAGAGCAATAAAATGCTAGTAATTTCGAAAGTTTGGTTGGTGTTGCATAACCAAATTCAGACGCAAACCATCCATTAACCGACGGAAAGCCACCAAAGACTGATGTGATGTAGGTCAGTTTGTTAAAATAATGTTTATATAATGAATAGAATAGACAGCCTATCGTCGCTTCTATCAGACGAAAGTATAATTAAAAGTCCTTAGTTGTTAAATAAAAATAAAAAAGGATACAGATTGCAGACTTCGATAGATAGTTATTGTTCTGAACACAAATGGATGTCACATAATTTGAGCTCACAAAATTCAGGGCCGCATCCGCATAGCATGGCCGTGATGTTTACGTATTTTTTCGAACTATTTTACCATCATGTACAACATAAAACTTATTACCAATGAAATTAAATTAAAGGAACTTTATTCTTCTAAATTGATGTAGGGCTAAGCAAAACAATAATTCTCACTCAATCAATTATCACATTTTTATAACTTCCAACAGATAATTTTGAACTATTAAAACAGAACAACCTTAGTTCGGCATATCTCTTCATAAAAATGCAAAGGACGAGTTTCTAATGCGAGCAATAGCGTTTCCTTTTTAGTTTCCACAAATCAAAGAAAATGTAGAAATTAGTTACTGAACACCCTATATGATAGCAGTTGCTCTCTGCATCATGTTTATGCAGACATAAAGAAAATATAATTCATACTAGCTGGACCAGTGGACTGCGGTCTATGCGTTCTATGGCAGTTTTTACGTAATAAATATCCTACATAGATATTAAGTTATATTAACACAAGAGTTTTTTTATAATTCCACATCTTGTCAATTGTTTCACTATTTCATTCTTCTGCTGCGTTTATCTCATCTTTTAATGAAATGCCTTGTATTTCTTATGTTTGTGTATTCCTCTCCGCTTCCGCTCTTTATTAGAATATATTTATAGTCATCTAATTGTGTTTTAGTAGATGATTCAAATGTTTGCCTTTTAGATGATAAATTGCCAATGATAATAATGTGAACATCATTTTTATGAATATGGCGCGAAACATTTTGTTTGTACCATTTTTCGAGGTATTACAATTCGCTGTTAAAGTGAATAACAGTCTACACTGAATGACATCCGACTAATTCTATCGGTCACCAATACGAGGGCAGCCTTTTAAGTTTTTTTCAAAACAAGGACAAAAAAAATTTTTTTTGGAACATACTGTTTTAATGCTTTTCAAAATATTCGTCTTTAAGATTTATACACTTTAGCATGCGTTCAAACCAATTCTCGAAACATTTTTTCCACTCTGAAGTTGGTATCTCAAAAACATGGTTTTTGAAGGCTTCAACAGCTTCTTGAGGTGATGAAAATCGCTGTCCACGAATTTTTTGTTTGACACAAAGAAGTCGTTTGGCGATAAATCAGATGAATACGGGCAATGAGACATTAATTCTATGTTTTTCTCCTTCAAATAATCAATTGTTTGACGTGCTGTGGAGAGCTGGAATTGTCATAATGAAGAATGATGCGGCGTTTTCGGTTGTTTTTCCTAATTTCGTCGATGACTTCTGGCAGACAAATTGTTGTATACCATTCAGCGTTAACTGTTCTTCGATCCTCTAAAGGAATGGTTGTGACATATCCAGTACAACAGAAGAAACGAACGATCATTTTCCTGGAAGTGCTTCGTGAACGAATAACTTTTGTGGATTGTTGCTTAGTTTCCGGTTCATACAAATATATCCAAGTTTCGGCACCTGTTACGAAGTAGTATACGGATTTTGCAGTTCTTCGGTCGAATTTTTTGAGCATTTCCTTACACCAATTAACACGAGCCTTTTTTTTTGAGTTTCGGTCAAATTATGCGGAATCCATCGGGAACAGATTTTTTCACAGCTAAATGTTCATGCAAAATCGAATGTACTGCAGTCTTCGATATGCCTTTATCTAACTGTAAGTCACATATCGATCTTCTTCAATCATCTTGCGTACAACATCGTGTTTTTTGGAATAACAACTGATTTTGGTCGACCTGCACGAAATTCATCACTGACGGACGCAAGACCACGATGAAATTCTGCAAACCAATTGTAAACAGTCTTCTCTGATGGTGATTCATTACTAGTGCTGTCAAACGATTCCGAGTCTAGAATTGGAATCGGTTCTTTAGCTTTAAGAATCGGTTCTGCAGTGTCATTAAAACCGATTCTTGATTCTTGAATCGAAATCCGATTCTACAATCGAGAATCGAAATCTGATTCATCAAAACAGCTTGAGCAATTTTGTATTTGTCACGAACACACATAAAAAATTTATTAAAAAGTGTTGATTATACTTTTCAGATGCTACTACCAAATATGTAATACATATATTTATATTAGAAGATTCTAAAATCGTAAAAGAAATACCGATTATAGGTTCGAAGACTTTCATAATTCTGAAATTGGAAGACTAATCTCACTTCTATCAATTTATTTTGCAATTCTAAAGGTGTGAATTTGGAAACTATTTTCAATCCTGGGGAATCGCAAACCATTCTTGTTTCAAGAGAAGAAAAACGATTCTTGATTTTAGAATTGGGAAACTATTCTAGATTCTATAACCGAAAAACGATTTTTGATTCTACAATCGAGAATCGAAATCCGATTCTAGAATCGAAAATCGAAATCCGATTCTAGAATCGAAAATCGAAATATGATTCTAGAATCTAGAACCGATTCTTGTGGAATCGCTTCTTTTCAGAATCGAGAATCGATTCTTCAACATTTCCAATTCTTGACAGCACTATTCATTACTAAAAGTTTACAAAGCGATTCTATGCATTATTGTTGAATTAGGCCTTTACTAAAATCGTTAAAAATCATCAAACGAAAGCCTTCACGTGAAATTTCCAATTTTTCACAAAATTGCTTTTTTAAATGCTCACTTTAAACAAACTACTTGGTTAATTTCTAAGCTGCCACTGTTTTCACAATAACAAACGTCCAATTGCACGAAAATAGTAATGACACATCTCAATAACGCCACCTAGTGATCGTTTGTAAAAACTTAAAAGGCTGCTTTAGTACTTGTTTAGTACTTATTCGAATCCAATGTTCCAGGAACGAATCGCTCGTGCATTTATTAGTTTTAAAATGTTGATAGTTATGTTATTGCTAGATATTTAAACTTTATTCTTCTTCTTTCTTTGTGTATACGCCAATTGCCTGTTAATTACCTACGAGCTTTTGTGAGCCCTCTTTGCGCAAGAAGCTAGCCTAACCCATCGAAAAGAGTAAAAAAGTGCTGGTACATACTTTACGATTGCCAAAGATATTCGTATGATAACCGGGACCGATAGCTTTAGGTGCCACTATATTGGTCTACCCCTCAGAGTACTGATCAATGCATTGTTGGATCAACGTCCGCTACGCATGCAATTCTATTATAAGAATGAGATCGTTTCGCAATTTTCTTCGACATAAAGTTCCATGGGGTAAATTTGTACTGTCTAAAGAAGCAAGTAATGTATTTTGTAAATACGTGTAACTGCTAAATAATCTCGTAAATAGTTTCGCTTCAGTTCATGTTTTGTCGCGAAACATTTCTGCTCCGAAGTTTCGCTTTAAAGCGAAACTAGAATATCAATCTAATACAAAATGATCAAGGCATACATTGTAAAGCGCGTTTTCTTCATTGAATAGAAATCGATATCGGTCTGATACGGACACATAACATGTGATCAAAAGGTTTTTAAATTAGTGAGGGCTATAAACATTTTTTACATCTCTGAGATTAAACTCTAAACAAATGCCAATTAAGAGACTGTCAAATTTAAATAATTTATTCAAGCTGTTTAATCTTGTTGTTGTAATTTATTTGTTGTTGACTAAAAAAGTGTTTATTTCAGTTTTTTTGAAAATGGTTTTTATTTTGCTTGTGTTTACATTCGAAGAAATAAACACAAGATACGGCCTACATTAACTTGAAAACTTTTTGATCGCTCGTTACAAATCCATACGATTATGCGCCTTATGTGACAGAAACGTTCAGGTCTAACTGAAGCTAAAACGTTGAGACAAGTAAAATGATACGGAATTAATGTATACATTTGAATCGAATTTTATCTTAGTCTTGACTAAAAAGATTTAATAAGTGAATTAAAACTGAAAATGTGAGGTTCTGAATAAATATTTTATTGTTACTGTAAGTTAATTTACATTCCCCGTTATTATCGATAAGAAATTAATATAGAAAGACGGTTTAATCTATGATAAATTAGTAATGGATTTTTAAATTTCAAAAATTCTCCGAAGCGTTCACGCTTAAACTAAATGATTGCGGACATATTCGAATATTCGGTTTCGCACCCTGCTGCCACTTTAACCCTGCTTGAGGTAGTTAGTGACGTGACGCACTAACCCAGGGGGCCTAAACTAAAAACAGTAGAAACAGATGTAACACATACCTTACCTTTATCAAATTAAACAAACTTACAAATATATGATTTATGATAATAGCCATATGAGTTAATTAAAATAGTCGTGACTTTTCTAAGAAATGTTATATTGTAATGTTTATACATTCTTGGCGTATTTCGTTGAAAACGATACGAAGCTGTCGTGAGTCCCCGCCACCTTATCATTTTTCCATTATCCCAGTGGGTAAAATAAGAACTTTGAAGCAGACAGGAATTGATTCTCATGTCAGGTGCATGCTCTAGTGTGCTTAGCATTTTATGAAAGCAGAAAGCCGTTAACTGGGAAATGCGCTAGACAGGAGCTTTACTCGGTCAGCCGATTCTCGCGATAAGAGCGGAAATCCGCGATGCCACCCCGAGACGAATCAGAAATAAAATATTTCGTATCTGGCGAGCTAGTCCAAGTTAATGTAATTGCAATTTCCATTACAAATATATTGCGTGAATGCTAATTATCTCTTACAGTTTTAGTTATCTTGTAGGTTTTGTCAATTTCTCGCTGATCGGAAGTTCATTAATTAAAAATATAATACTGAAAATATTAAAAATATTTTTTTTACAAACGTCAGTAAAAGTTGAATTTTTAACGCATGCTGTTAGTGTCTAAAATGTGATTTTATAGCACTGGTGCTAAAAGTAATTTACTTTTAGCACTAGTGCTAAAAGTAAATGACATGATTTACTATTAACACTAGTACGACATTATAAAAAAATTACGAAAATTTAAAACGAAGAAATATTTGTTTACTTAATTAAATGTACAGTTAGAGAAACTACAGTTAGAATAAGTAATCTGAAGTGGATTTTACTTGCAAACAAAAAAATTTCTTCGGCGCTGTTACTAGATTTGAAGTTACTTGTCAACAAACGATCGAATTTTCATTACCTTAGCAACAATAAACTTCATGAATAATTGGGTTTCAAAACGATATTTTATAAATTTAATAACGTAAGAAATGCATTGATTTGTACTTTTAATGGTGTTTGTAGAAAAAATAGTGTATGATATATGTGCTAAAAGTAATTTTATTTTGTTCCCTTCTCACAAAATAACATGTCACTTTTAGCACTTATATAATAAATAACTATTATATATTTTTCGTAACTATAACAGTTCTATAAAATTCAATATTATTATCTTTTATATAGCAAGTTTTTCAACAGTTTCTGGATACTTTCAACGTATTGCATGATGAATACTTTAAACAATATTTTTAAAATTAGAAATTTTTTAAATAGTCATCGGGGGCAAAATTTTAAAAAGAAGAAAATAAAATACTATTTGCTAAATTTTTCTCTAACTAAAGTCTTATTCATTTTATTTGTTGTATATCATCATTTACAAAATCTTTAGGTACGACATTATAATAAAAAATTACCATCACTAATTATGCTTATAATGATGTTTAGGACAATCTGTTTTTTACATGTTGTCATATTTTTATTGTCATTTTAATGAGTTTTCTTAATGTTTACATATGATACCATTTCGATGTGTACAAAATAGTTTCTGTATTTGCACATCTCTACCTCGTGCAGTGCAGATTCCAGCAAATTTATGGCTTAGATCACATGTAAGTGCTGCTATTTATCACGAAACATATACACGGCTCACGACAAGTAGCTTTTGTAGGATTTTGAGACAGTTTGTAACGTTTTAGTCTAGTGGTAGAGATTTCAGGTCACTTTGTAACGTTTTCAACTAAGATTCCGTAAAAAAATGTGCCTCTTTCAGCGTCTTTCACAGATAGCAAATTTTTTTCGAAGCAGAAAAATTTCCGTGTTTTGTGATAGCGGGGGTGCAAATGGCTGTGCATGTTAATTATTGCGACCAAAAAATTGTGTATGCCGTTATTTATCTGTAAATCTGCTTTTTTCAATGGCTCGTACGTTTTTTTAATGTTTAATGTGTGAAAGTTTATCAATGCTAAAAGTCATATTGAAACATTTTTTTAAATACCGAGGTATTTATTCGGAAAAGGCATTGGCGTTACTAAAACAAAACCATCTGCATTCCTAAATATCCGGAATTTTATATTAAAAAAATTAATTAGATAATATTAACACATTTAACAGGCTCAGTGGTTACACACTTTTAAAGAAAGCAACGACAAAAAAGACAAAGAAGATACGATCTTTTCTACATTCATCTGTACTACTGTCAGAAGAAAAATGGAAGGTAGAGTGGTACAGAAATTTTTATCGCTTCATTTTCTTGAATATTGTGAAATTCATCATAATTTTTGAGGTTAAACTAACATTTAGTGACTAAAGAGAAATTAACAGCACGCGGAGAAGATGGAAGAGGCAAAAGAAATGTTTCTGGACATTAGAAACCGAATAGGAACAATAGAAGACAAAATAGGGTATCACGTGGCAGAAATAAAAGTTAGAAAACAAGAAAATATTCAACTGGACCAACGGGTATGCAAACAGGAGGAAATAATTGATATGTTCATCATTATCATCATCTGATAAATTAGAAAAACAGGTCTGACTAATAATCACGGTATGACGGATTAAAAAATCGAAACAGAAATGGAAGTAGAAACAGAAATTAAATTTGTATGAACAAATAAACATATGTTTTAATCCAGCAGAAAACTTGAAAGAATCAAGAGGATTAGGGACACCCGAACAGAAGCTCAGACCAATTTTATTAAAACTATCTGCATGCAATAAAAGATGAAAAGGAAATCTTAAGATCCACATCACTACTGGAGGGTGCAAACCATTGGATAAACGAAAACTATCCGAAGAAAATATAGAAAACACATAAAGTACTGATTGAACACTTAGAGAAACCTACCATGGAAAGACAAACCTAAAATACAATAAAGGTATGAAATAGAACACTCTAGCACGGATTTCGACGATGAAAACAAAGAGGAAGAACATGATGGTCACATGGGGAAGAAAGACGATTGCGAACCGTAAGCGAAAGATTGCCAATCAAACTACAGGGACAACAATCGAAGAAAGTCTCGATAGTGGGACATAATTCAAAAACTATTAAAAGCTAAAACTGATTGTGTAACGTATGATGACAAAGCGAATGAATTTAGCATAAGCACTGCGACTACATCAACAATGGGTGTCTGTCTGGAAGACTCAGATAGCAAAATCTCACCACCACCAGAATTGGGAGAGGAAGGCATATTTGCCACCCTCCTAAACTGAAATACGTTTATTCACAAAACTTATGATGATACGTTTCATTTAAATTAATAATTATTGATGTCTTGTATGGGTGGGCCGTTGTAGGATTTGGTCCTCTTCAACCCTGGGCTTCCTTCCTTTTGTTCTTGTGGGTTCTTGCTTCTGCTGTGGGCATATCATTGGGGGCCTTGCTTCTTTGGATTTTGCTTTGGTATGATATCTGTAAATTAATGAAAGTTGGCGTAGTATTGGCTGTAAAAGTATTAACAATGCTCATCGCATTGTGAGGGTGGTGTTTTCAAGGAGGTCGGGGAAGTTGGTTGGGAGATCTGGATATAGACTTGATAAAAGAGCTGTGGTGGGGGGGGTGCTTCAATTTCCTGCGGGGTTTTCTGGGGATTCGGTTGCGGCGTCTGGGAAAAATTTGGAGGGTCGCTTGGGCTATGGGGTCATCGCCGTTGAGGGTGCGAGTGATATAGGATTTTTGAAGTTTTTGGAGGTGGCGGCAAATGGGAGTGATGCCTGGGTTTTCGTGAATTAGTATGGTGAGGTATCGGAAGCCTAATCTAATTCGATGGACAATCTGCCATTCGCATTGACGGATTTGTTCAAGAGCACGAGGTGGGAGGGAGGCGTAGATGGGGGCACAGTATTTGATTATTAGGCGGATGAAGGTGTTGTAAGTATAGTGGAGGGTGCGAGAATTGCAACCTTGAAAGCGTCCTTGAAAATTACAAACAGAATTTCCAAGGATATTACGATAGACCCTGTTAAATGGCACGCGATTCAACCAATTTCGTTTTGTGCCCTTACAAGCAATTGTTTTGAATTTCTACAGCCACACATTAATTTCTTTTCTTCGTGTTGTTATTTGTTCCGATAAGGCGAGGTCTAGAACGCGGTTTTCCAATGCACTCGGGCCATGTTTGGCCCATTGTACACGTAACTATGAATTTTGTTTATCTGGGGTAATTCCAACTCCAGTAGAGATTTTGGCGGGACCTACGACTTTACTTCTTATTCGACAAAAGAGTCACTTTCATAATTTTCGCCCCCAGAAAAATTTCACCGACCTCAACCAGGATCTGACCCATACACCTTGAATCTATAGGCAAGTGGGTTAACCATTAGACCACTGGGGTTGGCTTTTTCTTCGTGTTACTCGTTTACTATTCTCATATAGCCTACGCTGGTGTATAATTGAAAGATAGAATAGGGAAATAATGCGTATGCTCTTATAAAACACAGAAAAAACCTTACAGAAATCACATCTCGCATTAATATAATTGTAATAATCGTATAATATATATTTATAATTCACTGTTTGCAACATGCAATTACTTCTTATTTTTCACTAAAACGTTATATTCTTACACTTTGTGTGAAAAAAGTGTTTCGAACCGGGGATTTTTAGGAAATTGTTGTTTATACACTGATGTATAACGTCACACATACTTTTTTAATCGATATTTTTGCCTTTTGTCCTTTACTGTGGAAAAAATATTACAGTATTGTATGAGAATTTATGGAGTTAATTTTAGTTTAAACTTTATGGAATTTGCCATACACTTGACGAGTGATCAGCTTTAGTAACCGGTTGTTGAAAAAGTAATAAAAACAGTCTACAAGGAGTTCAGAATAAAAGAATGAAATAAATGTACAGAGTAAAAAGTTTAAAGAATTATAATCCAATTTGAAAATAACTACTTTGCGTAGCAGTTACTTACTTTACTTTTCACGGAATAATTATTAATTCTAAAGTACACCTTGTAATGTCAATTTCATTAAAATAAGATAACTAGAATATTATTCTTGAAATTTATAAATGTTCTTAAATAGCCTCAAGTTTTCAACAACATATATCCGAGAAACAGTAGTATTGATTTTGATTAACGTTGTATGCGAATATAGAGGCCATAACTACATACAATACTTTTTTCCCATTGCTACAGGTGGACTCCGAAGCCTAACAAGATTTTTTTGAAAAAAATTTAATGCTTGGTTACTTAAACACCGGTTTCCCGACCTTGAATAAATTTAAAATGTCGGGTATACTAGAATCAATATTTAAAGAAAAGTAAATTTGAATATGATTATTAGACTTTTTTCCTGTGTTTTTTTTTCATGACCTTTCATTCTACGGTGGATTCTTTTCCTTGGGATTTATTTTGTGATACTATCTTTTGAATCGTGATGAACAGCAAACATTTACAGTGATTGTCAGAGATTTAAAACGATTATAAATTTAGATTAGAATTTGACAATGCCTTAGTTTTTTCGGTTCTGCCAATTCTTTATCCTACTTACTGTTTACTTTGTGTCAAACATTTACATGTAATATTGTTATGTTTTTGGATACGAAGCAAAAATTCCAATGTAGTGATACGCACATTCGTTGAAGGCCTAGTGTGAAGTTTTATTTACTGAACAATGAACATCATGAAAGGGTTTGCTTAGAATCCATCAAGGTTTATCCAGGCAATCCAAACGGCGATTATTATTTTAAATATCTTATCGGGCTATTGTAATCTCTGCAGATGTTATGTTATGCAACCAGAAGTAAATATTTTCTGTTATAGTCTAAAAAATAATTGTAGCATCTGAACCATATTTTGATGGCTATTAAATGCTTGTACTAAAACTGTATTAGGTAAAGGTACAGAAAAGTGTTTTGATTAGATTTTCAAAAAAGTCAGCATGATAATGTTGATAATACCAATTTTTACTCGGTGAAAAATTGTATTTTAAGTATTCGTAAATCGTAAATCTGGCTTAAATTTTATTAACAAGAAACTTTTTGAAACATACAAACATGTACGAAAGTATATTGATAAAAACAATTACCTTGTAATTACAATTTCTAAATTAGGTTGTAAATTATAACACAAAACGGTAGCTTTCCTTAACTTTGTCCCTTTAACTAGAAGCCCGACATATGAATGGTAAATGTGTTTTAATTATTCTTATCCCACATTTTTGTAGATATCTACAATCTACATATCCAGAAGTAAATAAAGCGCGGGTATTTGAGGTAAAGTATATTGATCAGCACCTATTTTGGTTGATCATTAAATTAGGTAGACCCGGAACATCCTATTTGGTAGCAGCTTTCTTTGCAGTTCCCTATTTCAGATTATTTTTGCATTTTTTAACTTTTTGCCATTTCACCGTCTATTTTTCCTATATTTTCAGTAAGGTTATAGCTAATTAATGGACAAGCTATGACTGTATATTAAACTTAATACAAAACATCAATAATAAATTAAGAACTCTAAAAAATACAATACTATAAAACCGGTGGCTTTTTACGACAGAATGATAGTCCGAAGTAAAAAACAATAATTATTTTAGCTACCTGTTTCTGTAATAAATAAAAACATTATGTTCATAAGTAATTATTTTTAATAAATCGTTTGGATTCAGAAAACCAAATTGAAGATTTACGCTTTTTACAACCGCAGTTCCACTAATTTCGGCACCTTTTAATTACATTGTAATAAACCAGTAAATAATTGAAATTGTGCGTTTACAATAATTGTTTTCTACGGTTATTTTGCTTCGCGACAATCTGGCCATTTATTTACAACTGTCTGCTTTTTTTAGTCGTGTAAGTATCGAAAGTTCTTCAACTAACTAATGCTTTACATAATTATTTTAACTGAAATATCTTAAGAGTTAATTAATTTTCTTTACTAAAACAATGAAATTACAAAGCATTATACCTAAGAGATCCTGAAAACGATATTCATCATTACGAAAGTATAAACTACGAAGCAACTTTTCTACATATTCTCAAAGCCCCGTTGTAGTGGCAACGTTTTTTTCTTATAAAGCTTCTGTCTTATGTTTCGTATATTTATAAATAATATTTTCAAATAAGTAAATAAAAAATAATCAAATGTTGTAAGATCCTGTGAACGAGGAACCCACACGGTCCTGCTAATAAATCTGTTAGCGTAAAAATCCGATAAAAAAAGGTAGATGTGTTTCATTTCAACTGTATGTGGCTTTGCTCCATCCTGCTGGGATTATTAAGCCATTGCGGAGTTTGTTTATAAAATGCTGTTTTGTTCTGATATCATGAAGCACGAATTGTATTTTGAAGTAACATTGGGCTGAAAATGCTTCTTATAGTAACAGCTAGTCAAATTCCTATTGCATCTAAGACTTAAAATAATGTGGGATTGAAATACTTCACCGACCCATATTTTGGAAATTTACATATTTGAAAAGTGTATCCATGCTGTTCAGAGGAAAAGTCAAGTTCTGTTTTCTCTTACACTGAAAAAAAGCAATAGGTACTAATAACAATACTGTACTTGTTATGAGAAATATTGTTAATGTAACTATAATTTATTGTAATTTTTACAAATACCATAACTTCATACTTGTTACTGTAACCACATTAATTTTGTTAACAAAAAAAGATACCAATATTGTTACATTAAAAGAACTATTAGTACTTTTTGTTACATCCTCATTTTCGTACAATCCCAGTAAGCTAGATTTTAATAATAGGGAGTTGTAGATTATGGAAATTATTGTTTTGCTAGTGATATCGATTTGATATAGTTGCATTTACAGAAAGTGCGTGGTTGATTTAACCATGCTAAATTTAATTAATTAAATTTTAATTCTTTAGACGCAGGCGCGAAGTTATTATGATAGGAACTCATGGTTATTAATAGATTACGAATTTGATATAGTTGCATTTACAGAAAGTGTGTGGTTGATTTAAACATACTAAATTTGATTATTAAATTTTAGCAATTAAACGCAGACGCGACGTCCTGATAACGCGACCTTAGCGCTATTAATAGATTGAGAATTGTGCAGTTTGCACTTTTAGCCTCCGTTTCATTGTTCTCCACGTTTTCGCGCCTAAATAATTATTATGTTAGTGATTTGGGGTCAGTTACAATTAAAAGTTGAAGTGGTGTGGTATTTGCTGTGGATGATCCGGCTTTTAGAGTGATTGATTATTAGCCGTTTATTGCGTGGTAAGTAACTTTATTTAATATTATTTTTTTAGTTTGGTAGGTGATTTGTCAATTTGTGAAATTCAAATTGTAGTTGTCTGAAGAATGGAAGTTAAAGAAGTTAAAACCGTTCTCGAAGAATGGCGACTGTCTCATCTGATCGAATGTTTTGATGGTATTTAATTTTCTATTTATTCATTAACCCTGCGTTGCTCGCGGGATGAGCGCTCACCTTCATTAAATGTCGTTTGCAAACGGCACACTTTTGCAAGTACCGATTTGTCCATCTATGTAATCCTTAATATACATATAGGAAACAACATAGTAATGCCCTTTTAACAATATTTATTAAACCAACCGACCGAGGGCTGTGTTGGTGGCTGGGCGTGTTAAGTAAGCGCAGTGCTCACTGTGCGTGTATTTGTGTTACAAGTTTTACCGGCAGTTGCGTTTTATATTTTTGAGATAATTGAAGGTATTTATTGAACGGCGATTGGTAGTTGGTACTAATTGTTTGAATGACTGTAAACTTAATTTTAGTCCCCCCAAGTTCTGAAGAAGGACCCTAAAGAAGAAGCGCGGCTTTTAAAAATTTTGGAAAAATTAGAAAGAGAGGATGAGATTGCATTGTTCCTTTTTGATAACTACATTTAGAATTTTTGTGTTCCTTTTTAATAATTATATATTTAGTTTTTGTTTGCTTTCCATTTTGGTAATTATTTTTAGAATTTTTTGTGTTACTTTTTAATAATTATATTTAGAATTTTTAAATAATTAATTAATAGGTGATAACTGTAAAATCAAACTGTCTTATTAACAAATCTGGTTTTTGCTTATATTGTATTTTTTTTCTTCAAACAAACATGCAAGGATACTACGTGAGCGGAACGCTCATCCGCGAGCAACTGTGTTACAAATCATAGCGCGAGTAACGCAGGGTTAATTGAAACGATTTGTGAAAGGAAACTGTACTTGTATATTGTCTGGTTTTATTTGTTCTTCAATTTTAGAACATGGTATAGATACTGAAGCATTTACTTGCTTAACTGATGAATTGATTAAGGAGCTCATCCCCAAGATCGGAGATAGGGCTAAATTTATAAAAGAATACAATCAGATTTATCGTGCCACAATTAACATCGGTGCTAGTCCGAGCGCTAATGTAGGAGATTTGGAAATACAATATTTGGATACAGATCACTCTTCATTGTCATTATCTCCCCAATCATTTGCAACTACAGTATCTGCTGGAACATCATCATCATCACCACATTCGGTTCAGGCTGAATTAGAGGGTAATTTAGATTTTTTGAATGATGAGCCTCTAGGTAAGTGAAATGCATGAAACCAATAAGTTTTTTTAATATCGTTATTGGTAATGTTTTTCAGAGCATGTCCCAACACCATTTAAAAAGCAAAATGCGTTCTGTGTAAAAAAAATAGAAGATTTATATTCGTCTGACGAACCACTTACCTACGATTTCGTAAGTTTTGATGGTCTCACAATATAATTTAGCCCCAGTTTTACACAATGATTTTTTTAGAATATTAAGTCCTTTTTGGGAGGAAGTTTGAAAGGGCGAGAAGTTCTAAGTGCTTCGGGGAGATTCACTGAATCGATACGAAATAAATTAGTCGCCATAATAATTAACAATGAATTGACAAATGCCGGCCCATCAAAAATGTAAAATTTAATTACTATTCTTTCTGAAGCTCAGTTTAATTTGTGTTCATCCAATTTTAGAATTCCCACGGAAAGGTTCAAACAGTTAGCACGCCTAATAAAGCAATTGTTTCCCAAAGAAAATATTGCCACGTACTACACCCCTTACACGTGTGATAGCAAAGGCAAATATAAGAGGTGCGCTCGGGGAAAATTATTTGACAAATACCACAACCGTCGAAGACGCTTAAGAGATTCTGGTTTGCTACAGAACAGAAGGCAAGAGTCCGACAGTGAAGGTATGCATCAAATAATGATTTAAATAAATACATCATTAACAGATTCTATTTTGTAGAAATTGAAACGATACGATTGGAAGAAGAAGAAACAAAAATATGGTTACAACATAATACAGAACCGTGGCCAGAAGTTTATAATAAATGGAAATTTACCCATAACGTCAGATCCCGGATTCTGAATAATCTTGACAGCGTTGACAATTATTTCAAACAATTTCCATCTCTTAAGAAACCTCTTGGTTACACTTTGGTACAGATTAGTATTTTTTTGTACCTATACCTGCATTTTGTATCTCATATTTTTTTAGCTGGAAAGTGACTTCAATCAGCAATATAAAGACCTGGACAACAAACTGTTTGTGGAATTACCAAAACTAGTCAAGAAAATTTTAAAATTAGCAGCAAAGAGTACCGATACTAATATTAAGGAACTTTTTAAAGAAAATATTGACTTAGAAGGTAAAGCAAGCTTTATTCTGTACATTAATATATATTATATTTTCATAAATTTTAGACCAGGAAATAGCTGTGGGATTAATGATTCTCCCCTACCTATTTGGGAAAAATTATATTATTAATGCTAAAGGAAAATCAAAGAAAATTAAGTGGAAACCATCAAAACTAGAAATTCAGGAGAGTTTTGTAACACACCTTAAGTCAGCCAATGACTTACAACCCTGCCTAGAACGAAGAAACCGAAAATATTTGGAACTAAAAGAAACTTGTCAGCCAGTTATCTTAGTGGTAGGTAGTAATTTACAGAAATATGAAACCTTGATTTCAGTTAATGACATACTGTATAGTGTTGATAATTTACTGAAAGCAGTAGATGTGACTTTTAAAATTTTTCATGTTTTAAGATTGAAATATCCTCATGAATGTGATCATGTTTGGTCTGCTATACAAAAAATAATTTATAAAATTTCAACTCCGTGGGAC
>JABXWE010004187.1:0-11315 GCA_014611495.1 Limonius californicus
CGGTATTTCTACTAGGAAGACTTACTGGCAAGGTGTATCGCAACTTTTTGGAACAGACTGTCCCTGAGTTTGTGGTGGATGTACCATTGGCAACAAGAAATGCAATGTGGTTTATGCACCAGGGCATTTTAGTGTTGTTGCTCGTTAGTTTTTAACAGTAACATACGGAGATCGCTGCATTGGTCGAGGCGGACCTCACTTATGGCCTGCTCGATCCCCGGACTTAAATCCCCTGAATTATTTCCTATGGGGCCATCTAAAGTCATTAGTTTATTCTACTCCAGTGGAAAATGTAAAAGATTTAAGAAATCGGATAATTTCTGGGTGCAACTCAACAAGAAACGACCCTGGTGTTTTTGAAAGAGTTCGGCAGTCAATGAGGAGCAGATTGGACTCTTGCATCGTAGCTGGCATTTTCAACAGTTCTTGTAGATTAAGAAACTTAACATGTAATTTTTGGTAATAAAATGTTCTTATTGTCGATAATGTTTTTCGCCCTGTATCTTCGAAACAAAGCGGCATTTCAAAAATCATCAAAGCACAAAATATTCTTGGAAAAATATTCAAGGAATAACCCCTTGAATTTTTGCCGAATGTTTAATAAACATCCTGTATATGTATTTAGCTGGGACCCATAAGAGACGTCGTCTTAATACCAAGGAAGTATGGCACAAAAATTCGTTTGGTGTTGCAAGATTCTGGCTAATAACGTTTAAAGACTGTTTCCAATTTTTATTTTCAGCGCCAGAAGTGAAAGAGTATCAAAAGATCAATTGGCACCAATAGGTCAGGTGTTTCAAGCTGTTTATAAAATAACTGCAAACAATTTTACTTTATAAGCGAGTATGTCACCGCTGATGAATAATTGGCAGGGTTTTGGGATAGGTGCAGTTTTAAGCAGTAAATATCTGATAAGCCAAACGATTATGACATTGAAATATTTGCTTCGATTGATGCCAGAACCTGATATACATAAAATTTAGAGATTTAAAGACAAAAACCGGAAGCCCTCTATGGCATTAACAACGACACGCTTAGTATTGCAGAACGACTAATTGCACTTATATCGGGAACGGGGAACAACATCACATGTGATAATAGGTTCACTACCATTCGGTTGATAACTAGACTTTTCCGAAATCATAGGTTAATCCAGGGGTCAGCATTGTGCCGAAGTAATGTTGCAAAGTAATTCAAGCTGCCTACCTAAGGCTACCATATTTTTATAAGCAACAACTATAGAGACAAATTAGTTTCATCTTATAGTAACATGTTTCTAATACAGTATATAACTATTGTACATTCCTTCACCCCGACTGTATAAAAAAAAACCATCAGGGCTTTTGCTTTATCAGAGCTTGGCCTAGCATAATTATCACGAATCAGTTGCTAATATCCCTTGGTGTACAATTTCTTGAGTTGCTGCTTATAGTTCGACTAGCATCAGGAAGAACTTGTGTCAGCCAAACTGTTACCTTGTCTTTTGCGCGGTAAATAGTTACATTGCTAGGGAAATTAATTGTGAAACCTATCTAACTATGTGCATGCACTTCAACCTACCTGTATTTCTATCTTGTTCCAACTTCAAATGGCCAGGTCCACAAGCCTTTTCCCACAACTCATGACAACATCAAAACATTTTGGAGAAAATACACAGATAAGGAACCAAATGGTTAATTGCATGATGAATAGAATCGCTCAGACTGCTCGTATGAACACAGCAAACAATGGTAATGAGCCCTACTTGTATGGAGTTAGGAAACTGTTCAAGCGCGTATCTATCTCTGCAAATAAAATGGGTCCAATTTTGTAAAGATCTGGCGAAAACGATCGCAATGGCCATTGCCGAGTTGAACAAATTATATGCTATTAAAATTTCAAATTCTTCATGGGATCATATACAGTATTTTAGCGTACCATTGAAAATCATTGCGCGTGTCACGTCTGGCACGCATGTAATAGGGGAAGTACGCCGAGGAAGACAAAAAGTAGGTAGCAGAAGCTTCTTCTACATGTGTAACATCAGACTAGTTTCCACCAGCAACAGGAAAACGGTGTAATACGTGTCGCAAAGAGAGAAATACCAGATACTTCTGTAAAATATACAAACGGTTTATATGTTCAAGTCTGATTTTTCATACTCCGCATATACATTTTATCTGAAACTTCTATGGTGTAATGAAACTCTCTAAATATTATGTAACGGTATTTTCGCCTAGGTTGTCCGCAACCCATTTCACACTGAGTTCAGGAGTGTATACTTGGAGTTTCCCTCACTCTTTTCCCAGCATTTTAAGTACTGCGCGTGTTTGATTTTAGATAAACAGGATTTCCGGTGGGACATTTTTGCGTCTGAGAAGCGAACAAGTCGTTGAATTAGATTCTTCTCGTTAAAGTGTGTCACTTTGAGTTCTTCTCGATTTTCTGAGATAGTCTGAAGTTATCACGTGATCTTTAGTAGATTGTTCGATTACGTTAGTGGCATTTTTGGCCGCTTTGATCAACGTTTCGTTTCTATCGTAATTTTTGTCGAGTCAATCGTAGTTACCGATTGGTAAGTTTTTCCGTTTTCTTTTAAGTTATGGCTGTCCTAACATTTCCTTGTATTCAAATTTAGACAACTTGGGGACGGCGAGATTTGTCTGAAAATTTATGCGCTTTCAATGGTTGTATCTGCTGCTTGCGGAAACTAGTATTCGAATTCAATCCAGCCGCCTGTAGTGAAAACACGTGCCGGACTCGAGGCTGTTCTAGAACGTTCCATTCCAGATTGACCAGGGAAGTGCACATTAATTTTAATTTCGACGAGTTAATGTAAATACTCTTTGTTTATGTATTTCGAATTTCTTTATACCACGGGGTAGATAAAACGAAGTTGTAATTGCACAGTGTGTTTCGAATTATTTAATTGGCATAATACATTGGTATTTTAGCTTGTACAGGTATTAGCTTACATAATCACGGGAATTTTACTTGATATACAGTGTAAGTCAACCGCAGCGGTAATATTGAGTTTTGTTCGGGTTTCACTGTGATCTTTGATTTCTTATCTGCGCTGTAGATCTTGAGAGGCCTTTCATGACTAGAGTGTAGGATGCGGCTTGAGGGCGCTTGTTTGGGAAGAGAAACGCAGTATTTTTACTTTAGCTCAAAGTCATTTATTATTGAGGCTATATTGAGTGATTGCGTACTAGCAATTGTGTACCGATACAGGATACGAAAACCCTTATATTTGAATGTTGTTAATTTGGGGTTTATGCACTACACATTTATGTTTTTTTTTGCTGATATTAAATATTGTTGCTGCAATTGGACTTGTTATTTATTGTTTCCTATCATTGTATTCTGGAGTATCAAATTAAGTAAGTAATAAACTGTGGGTCCGACTAACCAATCGACATCTGCGTTAATGGTAGTGTATTTTATTTTTAAGTCGGTGGCGCCCTTTCAGGTAATTGACGTAAAGTTAATTAATATATTTATTCGAGCAAAGCAGAGAACCGCCCATCTTCGATTGAGGTTCCGAGGGGCTATCATTAACCAATTATTTACTTACTAAGTGTGGAGAATTTCCCTTGGAAATCATTGTCAGGCGTTACAATTATTTTGCATTTTACACACTCATTTGGCTATTTAGGCATCTAATTTGCTTTGCTTTGCTCTATTACTGCCTGCAGAACTTAAATAAAGTCAGAGAAGGCTTGTTGTTTAAACTGTAAGCCGAACTAATCCATGATTAACAACGTCTTGTTTAGTGGTCGCTTGGGTACCCTGACTTAATCCAACATATTATTATTGTCTCTATATTCTGTTGAAATATACAACGACAAATATTGTGCAAAATTTAGGTATAATGAAAGGTTTTCGAACCAATCTTTCTTTAACAAACTGCAATAATCAATTAATTGAGGTATATATATAATGAATATGTGATTAATAATTTAGTTAAGAATCATGGTTATGCAATTGTTGCATTGTTTTATTTATTTACTATTAATAATGGCTTGGATTCCACATGAAACTGCACTACTTTTCAATACGATGTTAGAAAATCAAACATTATATAAAAGCAATAAATAATGTCAGATTCGATATTCCGAAGGTACAACACAAACTGATTCCCTAATAAATATTTTCCTTCGGATGTAACTTTCAATTTTGAAGATTTCCCACGCACTAAATCTTTGGAAGCCGGCGGTGCATTATTCTTTATTACTTTTTGAGTAATAAATCAACACATCTGACTGCCTTGCAGTAAAATTTACATAGTCTAAGTAAAGTTTATCAAAGCGAAGTGGAATTGCGGTAGGTGGCAGCAGGTGCGTGTACCGGTGGAACTAATGGATGGTGCGAGGTTGCCATTTGGCGCGCAGATCGTTTACGTCCTACTTCTGCTTCCTCTTTCGGTTTCGTTAATGGATGACGCAAACTTGAATATTGAATTTACCTTGTTACATACTCCATGTAATATACCTACTAACAGACAAGTTCTTCAAAGTTAAATTGAATTTTTTCCAGTAATTCAATCTCTTAAATGTCCTACTTGGAAAGTTTTTCCGCTTGGAGGACTGTAATCGGAAAGTATTGATTTTGCCGTAATAAATAACCTTTAAATTCTTTTTAATGCGAATTTGGATCATCCCCTTAAATTAAAGCAACCATATTATTAATACGAGTAGATGCTACGCTAACTTATTTGTTTGTATTAGTATTTATTAATTAAGGTAACCAAACAATATTTTCTGTTGGTATACAGAATACTACATGCAAACGCACTACAATTTTTAATTTTTGTCGGTTCCACTAATACTTTATGTAGCGAAAATGAACAATGCGTGAAATATTTGCTTCATTTAAAATTTATAGTTATATAGTTGTATAGTACTAACTCTCGGGGATATTCGTGTTTTCCACCATTTTAAAACTATGACAGAGTGAGTTTCGTAGTTTCTATATGTACTCCGGCTATATCACTTAACAATACTACTACAACAGTACTATTTAATTTTCATTGATTCTCGATAACAAGCATTGTTTATTTCAAAATAAAATATTGGGTTTTTGGTTTTATTTCTCCGAAAACACCGTTCATTGTTTTTTTTATCTGTCTACCGAAATTTAATCTTTCTCCTTTTAAGGTCTCAACAAAAAATAATTTGGTATGAAATCAGGAACTAACGCAGGCCATCCATCCTGCGTCCTTTCATGTTCATTTTATCGGTATAAAACATTCCGTTATAAAAGGAATTACAATCTAAACGTTAAAACTCGGTGCACAGTCATGTGGGTATCAAAAATCTCTAATATTTAGCAGAATATTCATATTTAAAGCAATCTGAAATACTTTTTCTATTATCCCCAATAAATAGAGACGTTTGTATTTATGCCATTTATGGCTTTCCACAATTTTATTTCCAGTATTTCGAGGTGGATACTTCTTAGTAAGTTAGCATGTCGTAGATTAAGGCGGCTGCTCGATCAGCCACCATGCGGTTGGACATTACCCTCCTCATGTATTTATTTGCGCTCATCAAAAAGGTTACCTCTTCCGCTCGGACTATCATTGAGGTCTTCACCCACGATCCTCGGCTATACCTCTTACCCCATGTTTGACATGTCAGACACCATCTCCTCTTCTAAGCTTGCGTTAAGGCAACATAGCTTCTTGTTTCTTGGTATTCGTTTTATCTAACGGGGTTTTGTCTATCCGCCACCTGGGACAATAGCAAATCCTCGCAAAGAAACAAAGTTTAACCTATTAGTAACAATTGGCGATAACAGGCATTTGGTTGGACCACTTTCTTCGAATGGAATACCACCCAACTCCCAAATCACTTCTGAATTACAGATCTGTCTGAACAAGAAACATTGGTAACAAAAAAGGTGGGGATCAGTTCACATGAAGATGGAACTGAGCTGATAGACCTAAATCTTCAAGATGATAATGATGACCAATACAGACATATCTGCAAGGAACACTTATGAAGAATGGACCACTGTCGTATCACAAAACTTATTGAGGAGTCCGAGTAATTCTAGATAGCCATCCTGTTGCTATATTAAAGAATAAGTTGGGTAAGCGTTGAAATATCTTTTAGCATATTATTAAAAAAATATCTACCGCCGTTTAACAGTAAAGATAATCAAACATGAAGTTCAACAAGATGACTTGATGATCCATATTACTAATCGAGATTTTCAAGAAGGGTTGACGCTCCAAAGGATGTTGATCTATTTCTAAATAGTGTTCATTGGACAAAAAAATGTTATTTAAAAATTCCATCTGGTGTAAATCCTGCCCCATGGGTGATAACACCGGATTGTGTCTGTCCAGTCTAAGTTTCCAGAAATCACGAAAATTTGTAGATATAGGATACTGTAGGTGTAAACCCTGTTCCTATTGACTTCTCCAAACTGTGGATGTAAAATAAGCCTAATTACGATTAACTGCCTAACTTGCACAAACACATTAAAACTGTGACACTGAAGTCAACTTAGCTACCGCTAAGTTTTCTTTACTTTCGGAACATTTACGATAGTTACATTGTTGCCATATTAACTGCAGCAGTTGCTACGATTTTCCAGTGTGCAATGCGTGTGAATATTTTAAACATGTTAAAGCTTCCAAAAACGTTACCTGAACATAAAAATGTGCTCAGCCTTGCTAGCTATATAATATAAAGACTTCTAACACCTCCAATTTTTGATTTGTGCTTGATATCATTTTACAGGTAATTGAAATAAGTGAGAAGAAATTTCAGTGCTCCCTCAATATAAATTTCCATTATGTCAGTTCTTAGGCCTGAAAACGCTTTCAGTGCCAAGACAATCCCAGTTTATATGTGTTTTGAAAGATTATTGTATGTAATATTATTTGACTTATCCCAATATATAAAATTTCATTTTATGTTGGTCAGACTATAAACACTTATAAGTAATAGTGCACTTTTTCGTAAAGAGCTATCTTCATCTCTTGCATCACCAACTGGCAGATGTTTTAGAGTTACAATGTAGCTAATATAAACCTTAACCTACGCATGGAACAGCACGAAGGGTTGGATACAGTAGCGCAGTATCTGACAAGATTGATCGAAGAAGTGGAGTGGGACGCAACACCTAAGAACAATAAAGAAGTACGTGACAACACCACTCTAGATCCGCCAAGTAACAGTGGAGAAACATGGGGACAGAAGCATATAGCAGAAATCGGGCAATCCCGCTAATCAACATGACTATAATGCATTGACCAGACAACTATGGGCAGCTTGTAAGACTTTCCGAGATTGAACATAGGAGAGTTACACTAGCAACTTATTCGCTAAGAATTACAGACTTTAAAGATTCAGAACGCCCCAACTTTCCGTAACTCCAATAACACCACCAAATAGTGAATTTTCCAACAAAGGAAAAGCAGATACTTCTGTAGATTACCTAGTTGAATTTTTTAAACTCAACAAAGCAGTGCCAGGTTATACTGCCAGTGACGCTGAATACTTCGCAAATGTGCTTTGTCAAATGTCTCTCTCTCTCTCCCTCTCTCTTTCGCTAGTTCTTACATTCCAGTATTAGACATTAGACATATCCTCCATTTCCTGCCACTCGCTTCAGTGTCGGGCTCTTCCCATCCAGCCATCCCCGACTTCTTTCTTTATGTCAGTACCTATAAAATCAATCACTTCGGCAAAAGTAAAGTTTGAAATTGACAATGCAAATATAGGTAAAGTCCCAGGGCATAACTTAAATACTAGCCAATATTTGAAGAAACTACCCAGAAAAGTAGTTGTTGGCTTAGTAGGTACTTACAAATGAATGTTAAGCCTTTGCTACTACCTAATCGTATGAAAATATAGTCAAATGATAATGATCTAAAACCCGGAAAACTATCACATGAAACTGCTTCGTATATGCCAATCGGTTTGTTACATATCTTCTACAAAATTTTTGAAGGACGATTAGTTGGAAGAATTCAGGAGAGCATTGAATTAACAACATTCCTGCGTAGTCATTAGTTTGGATTCCGAGTACATCTACTGACATCAACCAGGTGCACGGAATAGTAAATAAAAGCGCCAAAAACCTTAAAGGAGAGAAATACTGCAATGCGTATTTCTAGACGTATCACATGCATTTCATATAGTGTCACATACTGGACTACTATTTAAACTAAGAACCATCCTATGGGGTAATGGGTATCTCTTCTATAGAAACTTTTCAATTAAACATCTTGAAGCCCTATCTAACCATTATTCCATAAAATGTTTTTTTCCAAGGCAGTGTATTTGGACACCTTCTCTACTTGATAATTATATACTGAGGAATATACCTCAAACAGAAAATACCAGAATTCGTGGAGGATATACTATGAACACATCTTTCTTTTTTCTTTTTCAGCCCTCATTCGTCCATCTTTGGACAAAGGCCTCTCCTATCTCTTTCCAGTTCTCCGGATTTTGGGCCCTGCTCTCCATGCCAGTCCCCCATTTCTTTTGATGTAATCTGCCCATCTAAGTTGTGGTCTGTCTGTTTCGTTTGGCTGTCCACGGTCTCCATATTTGTATTTTTCCGTTCTATTGATTGTCGTTCTGTATCATTATATGGCTACAGAATCGCCATTTGAGCGAGGCTATATGTTCAACAGCGTCTTTAATTTTGTTTCTCCGATGGATCCATTCGTTTCGTTTTCGATCGTCTAGCTTTATATGCAGCATTATTCTTTCCATCCATCTTTGCGTCTTCGCAATTTTGTCTACATTTGCTTTAGTGAAAGCCCAGGTTTGAGCGCCATATGTGAGGACCGGCAGGACACACTGGTCAAATACTCTGTTCCTTAGATGGAGTGGTATATTCTATGAACACATTCTGATTCTAATATAAATTCTGAAAACGCACAAATGTGTCTAAATTGGTTTATTTGATGGAAGACCAAACGGCGAAATAAAGTAAATCGGGTGAAATTAGTTCACGTCACATTCACTACCCGAACTAATACTTGCCCAGTAGTAACCGTCAACGATGCGCGAAGTTACAGTTAGACTAACGGTTAACTTGGCATGCGCATATAAAAACCTAATGAACACAGCTATTTCTCGAGTTTCGACAAATGTGTTGGCGTCTTGGTTGAAAATTTAAATTATCACTCAGCAATAAACTGATATTATATACAACCACAATGTAACACATCTAGTCCTATGGACTCCTATGGAGAGAAGGGAGGCACAATAAAGGTGAGTTCGATTCCCGTAAGCTGCTGGCTTCTCGGCCTTCCACGAGAACCTACAATCAGCTGTGATTTGGAAGATGGGGCCCGCTAATTTTGACCTACTCTGTACACAACCAGGAAGATTTCATCCCGTAAGCGATTTCCGTGTATTTCCCCTACTCCTCTGAGCTAAGATGCAGGCCATTTTCCACCTATCCGGTAGCACAGTTCAGAATCTACTTTACAAAGCTTAATAATTAAATATGATTAAAGTATTAAGTTTCTAAGAGAACACTAACAATTTTACTACGTATATACCACAATATTTAATTTAGCACTGCTCCACAAGCTCCTTTTCATATCCAGTGAGCCTATCGTGATATTTGCTGCCATTTTGTGTTTTTTCTGTTACAGCGGGAATCTGAAGTCTTCGTGCAACATTTGATTGGTGGCATTTGGTGGCATACCAGGGTGCATCTACTACAGCTCGGAGCATTTTTGAATAGAATCTTCCTATGTATTTTTTGAGGCTTTCACGGTTTTCTCCAACTGTTAATATTACAATTTATTTACGGCTTAGACCGCGTCGTCATTTAGGAACTACACCCAGCATTATTTTAAAACACATGTAATTAAATTATTGGAAATGACAAAACTACAAAAGAATGACAGCAAATGGTGATTTTATAGTTCCATATTACAAACTTCTAATTTGAACGTTTAAGGGTAGAACTCGACGTCACTGGCGGACGTTATTTGCATTCTTCAAACAACTACGTGGAAAGTGGCGTGGAAGTTTACAAGAATCACACAATATAACAAAAATTACTTTTTACAATTAGTAATACGATAAAGGACAATCCGCGACTGAAGGTCGCTTCTTGTTACATAAAAAAAGTTCAGTCACATGGAATTTTGCAAGTCAGCGCGAAAAAGGTGTCTTCCTTTTTTTTTCACCACACAAAAATACTAGGTCCGTTACCTTGAATTCCGGTGAATGCAGGCACAATTCTGGGGGTTGTTTTCCAGATGCAGGTACAGTCTGGGGTACTTTCAGATCCGGGAAAAAAAGGTAGTAGGTACTTCTTTAGAAAACTGCGCGATGAAACATCCGTTGGTACGCCCCTGGGAATTAGTTTACTTCCACTTTCAGGGGTTCAAACGAGTGGAACAACGAAGCACAATTTTCACGGGTTCAATTCGCTTGTATCCGAATGAATCGAAATAACAGTTACACTTAACTGCTCTGTATGCAGGCTAACACTGCTAATATTTATTCAGATTCGACTTCGTCGAGATTCTCTTTTTGCCTAATGCAAAACTATGATACGGTAAGACTTGATTTAGCAGAGGAGCCGCGAATGTACCCTTTATCAGAAAAAGAAGGACGTCGTTACGTTTCAAGAGCCTAGCGCCTACTGAATCTTCCCCCCTCGCCGCAAACAAATACCTAGCCTAATTGGTTCTAAAACGAAATTGAAACGTGTTGTTTTCCGAGAAAAGCTAGAAAAGCTTAAGAAGCCATTCTAGAAGGCTAGCGCTGCCAACAAAGGAATTCCCGGAAATATTTTGGTCGCCGCTAACAAACATGTCAAGCGCTCGAGAGTGGCCTCGTCATAAATTAAATATTTAAAAATAGTGAAAATTGCAATCATCCCAAAAATGGTCATTAAAACAGAATCCCAATTCTTATGAAGCGGCAATTAGGGTACGACTCCAATCTAGACAGAGTGGCACAATTTAAATGAACATAACAATTGTGAAATAAGAAAAAATCTGCTGAATAATAACGTATTAACTATTGTACAGACATTACCAAGGTATAAAAAGGTTGGCAGATTTTACATTGTTATAAGTATTAATTCTATTGCAATATATTGATATACAGGTCTATAAGAATAATACAATAAAAATAATCATGTGAGTATTTTAAAGGTTTAGATATTAAGAATTACAGACAGCATAAATTAAAATCATCTATACTACGTCGTCCTAGTTATACGTTTTAACTCATCTGACATTTAAATACAAACAACTACCAATATTATTAAGATGAGTTATGAATTCTTAAATGGGTTGCATAAGAACATATATATATATATATATATATATATAT
>JABXWE010004189.1:0-26765 GCA_014611495.1 Limonius californicus
CAACGTTGCCAAGTATAATATTCTTTAAGTGTCTCGTGTGAGGAAACTAAGCACTATAGGAAGTTCGTGTTAGTGTTTTTGAGGACTGTATTTCTTACAGAAGAGTGCTACCTGAAGCTTTTAAGGTATTTAAAGGACACCCTGTAGATTCTGCACTGTTTTAAGGCTGCTATTATTGCTGGGTGTTCTACGGTGTCAGAAGCTTTTTTAAAATCAACAAATATCAGTATCAGCGGTATGTTGTACTTGACGGTCTTTTCTATTGGGGTTCTTAACACCAACAGATGATCGTTTGGACTAAAACCTCTTCGGAATCCGGCCTGCTCGCGGGGTGGATGAAAAGTTTTGTTGTGTAAACGTTTAGCAATTATTTTCGTGAATACCTTATAGAGGTGGGAGAGGAGACTGATTGGAAGACTTTGGAGGAGGCCTATGTCCGTCAGTGGACAACGGAGGCTGGGTGATGATGATGATTTTTGCGTATGTGTGGTTTTGTATATATGTGTAGCCGTGGCGTCTCCGGGCGCTGTGATTCCGTGCATTCCCCCACTACATGGCCTAGACAACAGTGTCACACAAGAAATTCCAGTGCCTACACATTGAACTGTTACAGCGCACGCGTGTGTATTTTTGGCTTTCGCGCGATTTTCTAATAGGAAAGGTTTGTTATGTGCTTTAGTAAGCCCCATTGATTTTGATAATTCATACTAAATATAATTTTAACCCTAACATTTAAGATTATGGCACGCTGGTTGAAATCTGGAATATTTAAACCGAAAGAAAGCAGTGAGTATAATAACAATGAACAAAAAGAAAATAATAAAATTAACGAGGGTGAACCACCTTCAATTCTGAAAGAACCTGTTAAGAAAAAAGCAAGGAAAACTCGCAAGTACGTCAAAGAATATCTTAAATTTGGATTCTCGTGGACTGGAGATGAAAAAGAGCCTATTCCACTCTGCATCATTTGTTCTGAAAATCTAACAAATGAAAGCATGAAACCATCCAACCATTTTGAGACAATCCACAATCAGTACAAAGATAAACCAATCGATTTATTTGAAAACATACTTAAGGATATAAATCAGTCTCGAAAAGTAATGCGGGGTTTGACAGGAGGTGACAGTCAAAAAATCCTAGAAGCTTCGTATCGCGTGTCACTTTTAATTGCCAAATGCAGTGCAGCGGAGAGGATTGGCGAAACTTTAATGAAACAGCCAAGATAATAACAGAAGTAATGATAGAAGATAGGACAAAACAAACTTTTGACAGTATTCCCCTCTCAAATAATACAGTTCATCGACGAATCATTGATATATCTAATAATGTAAAACAGATGTTATTGTCTGATATTCTTTATTATGCATTACAAGTCGATGAGTCCACTGATATTGCGAATTTTTCAAATCTTATGGCGTTTGTTAGATACGAAAAAGATCAAGAAATTCATTACAACTTTTTATTTTGCCAACCTTTATAAGGTCATACAACAGGAGAAGATATCTTCAATGTTATGAATAAATTTATGCAAGAGAACAAAATTGATTGGAATAGATGTTTTGGAATAAGCACAGATGGAGCAAAAGGTATGGTCGGAATTAATAAAGGACTCGTTGCAAGAATTCAGAATGTTGGCCCAAATGTCATATCCACACATTGTTGCATACACAGAGAGGCTTTGGCAACACGCAAGATGCCCGCTGATCTACAGAAAGTTCTGGATGAAAGCGTAAAAATAATTAACTACATTAAAGCCGTCCTTTGAATGCACGCTTTTTTCGCAAATGTTGAAGAAATGGGAAGTAGTCATACTCAGCTTCTTTTTCATACCTAGCTTACTTACAACGTTATGGATTTTCTATGCATCGAACAGCATATAAAAAAGCAAACGTACCATGCTGTACGTTCTAACTTCCAGAACAATGCCAAAGCTGCCAAACCCTTCGTTTTCGCACATCCTTATTAAAATAAAAAAGATGAGGATTAAAACGGCAGCAGCAGAATAACGCAAAAAATGGTTTCATTGCAGCTATTTAAGTTTTCGATCTTCAAATTTACCACTATAGTTCTGTGAAGCTTAGAGCCAGATTAATTAACTTCCGTTCCATTTTAGCCTCGAACATCAGATTAGAATCTTTACATCTTAAACGTTTTGTCAATACACTTTTCAGTGAATATTCCCAAGACTTAAAAATTATGTAAGGATACTGGACTAATGCAGCTTTTATAAAACATGTGATGAAATGAATTAGCGATGATAATAAAATACCGACTGTTAAGAACACCCCTGATTTGCTGTTATCACGAAAATAACCAATGCATATACAAAAAGTGCCCCAGTCGTTACAAGGCAATAAATGAAACACTACCGTCTTAATGACTTCACTTTTTTCAAGGGAAACAGCATATCCTACATGTACTTCTTCTGATTGCTTATAATTGCAATCCACCCATTTAATCATGATACTGTCGGCTTAGCTCTAATAATGTTGTTTGTTGTCAGAATGAAGCTAATAAGAAACTTTTGTTAGAGACATTTTTTCGTAAAGTTATTATTTAAGGCTGTAGCGTCGATGTTCCTTAATTTTTATTCACCCTGTATATGTAGCCAGTAACGGCTAATACCACTGTTTCGTCGGACGTCGGTCACAGCTTTTCCTAGTGCCAAGCAAATAACTGTGACAAAATCACAATCGTGATATTACGACCCAGGTCTGGTTTAACCTAGAGCTAAACACACTTTTCCAGTCGGCAATTAAATATTTGAACTATAATATTCAGCAAGTTAAACATCAATAAGTAGGGTACACGGTTGCACGTAGCTAGTAACTAGGACATGAATTTGAATTAGTTTTCCGAGATTTTCTGTGAAGTTTAATACATAACACATTGACTAGTGACTCTATAGGCAGTAAAATATATTAAGTTCATGTATTTCGTCTTCAAAAATGTATTGCCACAGTTTTTACGTGCTTGGTGCTCCAGTAGATAAAAGTATCAGTTTTAATGACGATGAACGTAGAAAAGTATAGTGAATCCTTAGCATTCCTATGCGCTGTTTAACTAAATCCGTCGACCGATTTATAAAATCCATTTCAGTATATAGAATACAATTTATTAGATTTATATATTTGGGCCTCAACCATTTATTAACACTGCCTCTATGCGTTCAGTGCTCCAGTAAATAAAAATATCAACTTTACTGAGGATGAACCTAGAAAAGTATAGTGAATCATTATAATTCCGAAGCGCCGTTTAACTTAATCTGTCGGCTGATCCAAACACTCCATTTTAGAATACAGTATACAATTTATTAGATTCATCCATTAGGACCTCTACCATGTATTAATACTGTTGCTACGTGTTCAGTGCTCCAGTAAATAAAAATATCAACTTTACTTAGGATGAATGTAGAAAAGTATAGTGAATCCTTATAATTCCGAAGCGCCGTTTAACTTAATCTGTCTGCTGATCCAAACACTCCATTTTAGAATACAGTATACAATTTATTAGATTCATCCATTTGGACCTCTACCATGTATTAATACTGTTGCTACGTGTTCAGTGCTCCAGTAAATAAAAATATCAACGTTACTTAGGATGAATATAGAAAAGCATAGTGAATCCTTATAATTCGGAAGCGCCGTTTAACTTAATCTGTAGGCTGATCCAAACACTCCATTTTAGAATACAGTATACAATTTATTAGATTCATCCATTTGGACCTCTACCATGTATTAATACTGTTGCTACGTGTTCAGTGCTCCAGTAAATAAAAATATCAACTTTACTTAGGATGAATGTAGAAAAGTATAGTGAATCCTTATAATTCCGAAGCGCCTTTTAACTTAATCTGTCGGCTGATCCAAACACTCCATTTTAGAATACAGTATACAATTTATTAGATTCATCCATTTGGACCTCTACCATGTATTAATACTGTTGCTACGTGTTCAGTGCTCCAGTAAATAAAAATATCAACGTTACTTAGGATGAATGTAGAAAAGTATAGTGAATCCTTATAATTCCGAAGCGCCGTTTAACTTAATCTGTCGGCTGATCCGAACACTCCATTTTAGAATACAGTATACAATTTATTAGATTTATCCATTTGGACCTCTACCATGTATTAATACTGTTGCTACGTGTTCAGTACTCCAGTAAATAAAAATATCAACTTTACTTACGATGAAAGTAGAAAAGTATAGTGAATCTTCTGTAACGAAGTTTTTAGCGAAATCACGGACAGAATTTGTTTAATAAATTTTGAAGTGAGTGGTTCGCTGAAAGGGCGCTCGCAGTGCGCGAATTCAATAAGTGAGGCTTCCTCCCTCTATTTGTTTTGGCAGGACGACGATCACCGATTAAAACCGTTCCGAAAGGGTTGCTATAAAAGCATCCGCCCTTAGTATTTTAAAGTAATTATGAGTCTGACCGAGTATCTAACAGCCCAGTCTTAATTACCAGTGGAGTCCGAAAAGTTGCTCAAACAAAGTAATCGTTGAGATTCTAAGTTGCAGAATATTTGCGATTCCGTGGCGAGAACTCCGTTATAACAATTTAATTATTTTAATTAAATTCCCGTACATCCCGAATACTTTCCACCGATTACTATTATTTTTTCTATTACAGAATAATTTTGGCCGGTACTGTATAATTCTCGTAAGAGAAGTCCTTATTTACCAATTCCGATCGCTCCCGCAAACAAATAAACTTGCTACGATTCGTATTCAGCTATTCCCAAAATATGTCAAAATAGTATTAAGAGTAATATAGATGAATTATCACTGGATAATCAACCTCCATGCTTGTAATTTAGTATGTAAGTCAAACCAACTATTGATTGTCAAATATGGCAGATTGTAGTGTATTAATAATAATAAAAAAAAATTCAGCTATAATTTTGACTGTTGGCTTTGCGGCCTAATTATTACGTATAAATACGACCACAATACGTTAGATTCAGCTGATTTGGATCGGCTTTAGTTAATGTAATTGTGGGAGGCATAAGTAAGTCCTAAAAATTAAAAACGTTAAGGTGCTGATTTGAATCGGCTTATTCACTCGAGAACGTTTAATTCAGATTTATTAAGAATCCCGACACACCGCAATCCTGATAACGTACAAAAGAGATTTGTTTACATTCTAAAATTCCGTACCGGCGATAAGAGTTAAAAGTTCCACAGGTGGTTGACCGACTGGCACTGTATTCACCGAGATTAAAAATTTGTTTGAATCATAATCTTCCATTAATGCATCACTAATTATCACCAATTTAACAAACCTATTTACAGTTGTACGATTCCCTACCAGGAATTTCATCACCGACAACCGAAAGCCGAGCAGAACGTTATTCCTGTGCGAGAGCTGTCAATTTGGGGACTTTCAGAGTGACAACTGCAGGCCCGTGCATGGACCAATCATTCCCTTCAAATTCCCTAGGAGCTCGAACGTTCAGGCAGACGGATTCGAATTTTATTAATATTCTCATAGTCACCAAGATTGTTAATTTAATACCCGCAGCAATACATTCAGGGACCTGTTTAGAAAGAATAATTTATTTCACATACTTAGTTACTTTAAATAACATTGTACAGAAAATAGGAAAATAAATTGATATTAATTACTATTAAATTACAGCAAATTCTTTTATTGAACTCAGGCTCTGAGTTATCCGGCGAAAAATTGTTCGCAAAAAGTCCGAACGATTACACCTTATATTCCTAAGCGCTGTTTAACTAAATCTATCGACAGATCCAGAAACCCCATTTTAGTATGCAGAATACAATTTATTAGATTTATGTTTCGACCTCATCCATTTATGAACACTGTTTTCAAGCGTTCAAACACCGGTAAATAAAAATATCATCTTTAATTAGAATGAACGCAGAAAATACCTTTATAATATACCGTGCAGAGATTATAAGCAGTAGAAAATTATTATGAATCCATACCTATAACATCTAAGCGCTGCTTAGGTCTGTATATTGATCCAAAAATTCTATTCTAGTGTACAAAATCATGGGTACATGGTTTACGCCTGTCTATAACTGATAATTAGAAAACGAATTTCACCCTTCTTTCTACATGGACTATGGTGTTTAGTACATAATACGACTCTACTAGCAGTCAAATATATTAAGTTTATGAGTTTGGGCTTCAACAATTTATGAACATTATTTCTACTCGTTTAATACTCCAATAGTTAAAAATATCGACTTTACGTAGGAAGAACGTAGAAATTTCTTTTATAATATACACTAACACAGATTACAATCAGTAAAAAAGTATAGTCAACCCTTATAATTCCTAAGCGCTGTTTAACTAAATCTTCTCACTGATCCAAAAACTATATTCTAGTATACAAATCTAACCCAGAACTTCTAATATCTTAGAAAGCAAACACTTCAATTTACTCCTGTCCACAGCTGATAATTGGAATACGAATTAGGACTATTTGTTATAAATTGACTATAGTATTTAATACATAAAGCGACTCTAGTAGCAGTTAAATATATTTAGCTTTCGTGAAACAGCAATAAAGGAATACTGTTTCTATTTATTCAACGGGTTAGTATTTACTCAAGTTGATTGCAGAAAATACCTCCATAATTCAGTGCCAGCGATTACAAACTGTACAAAGGTATAGTTACTTCTTAAAATTTTTAGGCGTTTTTCAACTAAATGTTTCAAAAATGCACGTTCTAATTCTATTGGAGAACTCTAGGCACCAAATCAATACAAGTTCATCTAACCTTCAACCAAATATACTATTCTACTATGCAGGATCTACACCATAACTTACAGAAACTAAAAAGTTAGTAACTAGGATGTGTGCACAAAAACGATAATTAAAATAGAAAAATTTTAACATATTCTTCGATATATTGCCTTTGGAATTTTAAGTGAAAGTAAATAATGATTTGGGAGTTAGTAGTGCTATACGTTTAATTGTAGTTGAAGGTGGTCCACAGTGAGACAGATTTTGTGATTTGACTTGCAAGTTCTCCAGTTTTAGAACAGTTGTTTTTCTTGTATGCAATAGTCGAACAGGGAAATAACTAAACAATATGCGCAAAAATATTATTTATAAAATGTGTTTAGCTGTAATTAGGATTCTTTCTTTTTCAAGTTCGAAGTGTCTCAGTGTGGAAACGCATTCCACTATAAGGCATGTCACATTCCACTATGAGACAGTGTTACATATTTTAAATGAAGGAATAAAATGGGCAAATAAGAAACTATTTATTTTATTAACTCACATTATTTATATTATATTAAATTTATTATACACAGATATTATGAAATATAACATTATGACGAATATCTACTGTCGAGAGGTTTACTCCGAAGCTTAAAAAGCCCTTGCTGTAGTTTGGTACCCTGACATGATGACAAAGGTGCAATATTAACAAAGCTATTCAACTTAACAAATTAAAACGCTGGAACGACAGGAGAAATTAATTTGTTGGTATATTTAACACTTTTACGTACGAAGTTAATTTCTACTTTATTGTCTTCATTTGGACTACCTAACACCTTTCCGACATAAAAAAACGTTTTCCTTCGTGTTTTGAAACTTAGTTACCACGAAATCGTCTTTTACTGGATCTCTGTCTAATTCTTCAAATCCAGTAGCAGCTACCATGTTCTCGGTTACATCATAATCAGATAAACTATCATCTAGAGAGACACTTTCATTATTGGACTTGCTTGCTTCACTGCTGTTGTCACTTTCTAATAAAATCTGTTTTTCTAATTCTTTGCTTTTCTTGTTGCTTAGTTTGTTTCTCATTTTATTTTTCAGACATGTTTGTTATAATCATGCCTTTCCTGTATTTTTTTATAGGGTACCTTTGGATAGACTCTAAAATGTTCTGGTGTAATGAAGCCCCTATTGACTTTACTCGATGTAGATGTTTGAGTGTGCTTAGAATTTCATCTTCAATTCTGTCATGTACTTCATTGTCATTGCGTGATTCGAATGCTATCGAAGTGTTTGGTACCGCGACGGATATTCTAGCATTATCCGCAACGCTATAGATGCCCTCTGGTATTGGTCTATCGGTAACAGAACTAGCTAAATAATCCTCTTCGTTGAATGTGCTCTTGTTGAATGGATAAATGCCAGTCTGAAATCCCGATTTAGTGTTCTTGGGTGTCATGGGTTTTTCATGAGCAGCAGCCACAAATTCAGCTACTTCATAAATAGAAATTGATAGCCTTGGATTCCTTAATAACCATGAATCGGCAGCACTATTGCAAAAGGATTTGAAAGAGAAAAACATACAAACTTCGAGCGGCTGTAGTTTATGGCTGCTGTGAGGAGGTAGCGTTAACAACGTAACTCCATTAGCTTTAGACAAGTTAACAGCAGCATGTGATAAGTGACTCTCGTGATTGTCAGGATGAGAAGACTTGGATTATCTATTAAATAATTCGTGTGTCTTATGAACTGTTGTATTACTCCGCAAAAAAGATTTACAGTCATCCACCCATTTGCACTTAATAGTCAGAAGGTTCCGGGTATTGACTTTTCAAAGCATACGAAGATGAAATTTGTTTCTAGGGAATACCATCGCTGGTGGTATGGTAGTCTCAAAGTGGAACAATTTCTTCGTCTCATGGTAGGCCAAGGCGGCCAAATTTAAATATATTTAAACTTTCCTGTTAGTAATACAAATCCAAGTCACTTTCAACACGTCAATGTAATCTCTAATATATACGCAATTTCTCAGTAAGCATGCAAATTTAACTAATTATATGGTTTTTTATTAATCGACAGATTATTAGCACTAACGAAATCAAAGCCGTGTATCCAAATTTAATAAAATATTAATAAACATTGTACATACAGCAGTTTTACGACGCCATTTCGTCAACACAACTTTCATTTCACAAGCAAGGTGGTTTTAGAAGGGAAATTCAAAATTCAAATTACCGTAACCACTCTCGTATATACTCTGTCTCACTGTGGAACAAGTCTCATTGCGGACCACCCTCCCTTACCAATCTATAACGTAAGATACCAAGGAAGCAAAAAGCATAAGATGTATTAAATACTCACCGAATTCGTAACAACTTCAATATTCTGTAAAAATGGAATGATAACGCCAACCATGACGACTGTTCGTAAAACCAACATCAATATGGAAGAAGAGTAGTAGATAGAATTCCAAGACGTAATAAAAACGTAACAATTAAGGATCACCGAAGCGATAAGCAGAGCAAACCAATAAAGAAAGAAAGGACTCAGTAGCTCGGACTTATATAGACAGTTCTGGTACAATGCACCATACAGCCTCCGCACCTTTTCCAGTTGAAGCTGAAGGGAATTCGTTCTCTTTCTCGTTAGCTGGTAGTTGATCTCCTGGGTGGTATTTAAATACCTGCTCATGTATATTTTCAGAGACTCATGACAGTTTTTGTAAATAGCATGCAAAAATATTCCTTCCATACTGAGCTGGGTTATAGCACTCGCTTGGACAATCGCAACGATAAGAGCTATGGGTCTCTTGATTGTAGTCCAATCTCCAAATTCTTTATAAGGTCGAGTAAAGGTCGCAAAAGCGAAAATTGTGACAACAATGACTGTTGTGCAAAAGAAGATACCCGTGCGTCGAATTCGAATTATTTCTTTATTTCCCAGCAATAAATTTAATCCATAAATCCGTTTGTTGTTAATAATTTGTATCCATCCGTTAAGTTCGGACACGCGTTTGTTTCTTTTCAAAGTGTGAAAATATATCAATAAGAACACACCGCTGCAATAAAATGTTTCAGCCAGCAACTCCATTGTTACAATTTTTTCCTTTCTAAATTCCGTAAGCATGAGGTATATGTACCACACAATCGTTGATAGGATCAAAATTGCTATAAAAATTGAATAAACAGCGGCAGTCGTACTAGCCTGGATTGGTGTAATTATTGACTGGGTGGAGTGCTTGCAATTGTAACGTGCGGGAAACTTTCCTCCTACACATCCTAATTTAAAAACAGGACTAAATGCACAAATTACACAATCCTGTTCAACACGTCTAGGGAGCTTTTTTTGTTGCGAATACATATCACTTTTCTAAACAAAGTTCTCACTTCATGTACGTCTTGCTTAAACTAACATATTCTCGTGACGAACGGTATTTAATTGAAAAACTCTCATTAATGTCTTAATTAAACTCCTTTATTGTATTGCTTTACTGCATGCAATGAATATATCACACGAACTAACAGGCGCCCGAAAATTAAACCGTTTGGAGTTGACCATGACTTGATAAGCGTGTGTTCTGTGGTAACTGATACAGTGTAAATTGAGGATACACGTTAGGCAACCCATAAACTGTTTGTTAATTGCGTTGCGTGTCTATTAATCTTTTGATAATAAACAATAACGAAATAAAAGCCGTTAAACAGTAGTTTAAGGAGTGGCTTTTATTATAATGGAATATACACCACATTCTTCTACTGAACCCTTCCTCTAACACCATATAATCTGCTCTCCAACAACTGGGACAGATGTATCTCTCTTAACGAATCTAATGGGACCATAATATAAACAAGATAAGTATTTTAAAAGTATCAAGGACAGTCTTCAGACAAATGTACGCTCAGAAATTGATAGTCTGCCAAATTATAATATATGGGAAAGAGGTGAAGTACCTTAAATACCAGCATATGAATCAGAAGAGCACCAGATGATTTAAAGAATAAAAACGTTACTGGCGAAGACAGAATCCAAAACGACCTAATAAAGAGAGGAACAGTAACAATATTTGATGCACTACACACATTATTTAAATACTACAAACTGAGGATACACCTGACCAGTGGACGATTTCTTTAGTAATAATGGTATTTGTAAAAATGACCCGCAGAGCATGAACAGCTACTGGTCAATTGGCATACTGTTTATTATATACAAATTATTTACTACCTCGATGCATAAAAGAATATATAAACCACTAACAATATTCGACCACCTGAACAAGCTGGCTTCCGGAGGGAATACTGTAGAACTGATCGTGTCCAAACATTGAGTCAACTAATGGAGATAGACCTGGAATACAACTGACCTTTGTATATATTATATAGAATAAACTTTTAAAGGCATTTGATACAGCATGTCACCAACAGATATTGAAAGACCAAGGAGTCCAACCCAAATACATTATATTGTTCAAAGAAATCTACAATAAAGGGAGCATTTATATGACTAGAACATAAAGGCGTTAAAGGTGTATTGCACCTGAAAAAAGAAGTGAGGCTCAAGCCTTTTCAATGACATGCTAGAATCTGTTGTTCATCAGCTGGCCTCGACATAGCTGGTAAACATCTAACAAATTTACGTTTTACAGATGATATGATAATCCTAACAAATAGTGCAAAAAACTCGCGAAAATGCTAAACGCATTCAGCCGGAAATGTAAAAAAAAGGGTTATTACTGATAAATTACGAGAAAACAAACCTACGAACAAACCGAGCTAGAAGAACAATCTAAGCTGCGGAAAACATTCTCCAATAGGTAGAGGAAATACTATATCTAGATCAAGCAATTTCCTTTAAAATTAACCAAGAGAAAATCTTAGAAAGGGTAAACGGGCATGGAAGAAATTCTGATCACTGAAAAGGTATGGACCTGAACAAGAAATAATAAATTAAAAATCTGTATCGCCATACGGAGATTAGACTTGAGCAGCCACTAAAGAGCTACAGAAGTTAAAAGTTAAAAATAAAATCATGAGATCGACACTAAAAGTTAAAATAAAGCATTGCATAGACACCATACTACTAAGGGAGCAACTAGGAGTGAAATGTATTTTTAAAAAGTGCCTCACAACAAAATATGGTACAATCATGATACTGCGGGCTGTCACATAGCAATTATAGAAAACATTTTATTGTTTGTTTAAGTATATGACCAACACAACTATATAACCCATAAATTGCCTTTTGAATACTAAAAATATTAAAACGGTGATCATAAGCGCCGGCTGCTTACCCTGAACCAGCCAACTGACTAACTACTATTGTTACCCTGGTAGCTAAAATACCAAGCAACTAATATCTTCCCATTTTTCATTTGTGCGACACCTGCGAAATTGGACTAAAAGTGACCTAGTTTAGTACAAAATAGTTGAAACAGTGGTAGATCGATGCGTTACACGGTCCGGGAAACAGGAACTGTGGAATGAAAGAGTGGCATCAGACGACCATCACGAACGTACTCTAGATACCATAGACGGAAAGAGGTGGGAAAAAATACAAAAATAACCAAAACGATCATTTCCCATTAATCATAATAAATGAAGCAGTTTGAGAACGAGTCATGCAGTATCACTTAAGGCTTTACACCTCAACAGATATTTCCTATAGCACAATTGCTATAGTTCTGCAAGTGATTCTTAAATTTATCTGAAGGCCAATCGTGATTTTTTGCCAGGATTTGTTAATTCCCAGAATCTGACAATTTGGCATGCCGAAACGATGTACTGAAATTTCTCTACATCCTGAAACTGAAGGGTCCGGGCAATAATTAAGAGCATAAATGAGACTCTTTTAAATTCATAAATTGGAAGAAATCAGCAGAACCAGCACCAGCTTCATCATCAACACAACGATCTATGAAACAATTCATGCAAAATATGACGAAAACTCTTGAAGGAGTACATGAAAGACTCGACAAACTAGAAGCCAGGAGCACTGGTGCCATACCCAAGAAGAAATAAGTTTATGGAGCAACAAGCTCTACATTCTACGTATCGCTACACGGAATGTCAAAGTCATTCTAAATAAAAAACATGACGTTGAAGTCTTCGTGAACAGTCAACAGGTAGATATTGGTCTTGTTTCAGAGACACACATGATAAATCAATCCCATATTAAGATAAGAGGTTATAAAGTATATAACACAAACCATCCAAACAATCAAGCCAAGGGTGGTGCTGCGGTTTTAATTAAAGAATCAATCAATCATTTTTAAGAATGCCATTTACAACGTGTGGATGTACAACTTACAGTGGTTGGAATTGAATCTACAAAACAGAAGCTGAGGGTTGTTGCTATTTATTGCCCGTGCAGACATTATCTTAAAAAAGAACATTACCTAACACATCTGCATCATGCTGGTGAAAGATTCATCATCGGGGGAACAATGTAGACCGGGATCCAGGTTAACTACGATTAAAGGTAAGGAACTGAGAGAAGCTGTCCAAAAATTGAATTGTGGTTATCATTCAACAGGCAAGCCCACTTACTGGCCTACGGATCCAAACAAAATTCCTAACTAAGAAGATTACTCATGTAACCAAAAGAATAACCGACTGAGATCAAAGAACTAGTCAAGGAAAAAAGAAAAGCGAGAAGATGGCAACAGTAGAGAGATTCATCTGACAAGGTCATTTTGAATAATAAAACATAAAAACCGAGCAGTGAAATTAAGAAGCTTAGAGAATCAATAAATTCTTACCTACAGAACCTATCAGCAGATGAATAAATAGACTAATCTCCCTGGAAAACAACCATACAAATTAAAAGGCCTGTTATCTATACCTCCTATTAGATGAGATATGGGACAATGTGCTAGAGATGATAAACAAAAAACCGATGTGTTTGCAGAACACTTGGCTGATATATTTACACCTAATCATATGCAAGAAACTATTTTACTTGTGTTTGAGAACCAAAAATCAGAAAACATCACCCTTGTCACACCGAAGAACGTGGCTGAGGAGAATAAAACCAATACTAATCCAAAGAAGGCACCAAGATATGATCTGATCACAGGTGAAATTTTTACCAGCTGCCTAGAAAAGGCATAACTCACTCACCTCTTCAATGCGGCTTTTAGACTAAAACATGTACCTGCAAACTGGAAGGTTGCAGAAGTCACCATATTACCAAAACCAGGTAAACCAACGATGTTGAGACTTATAGACCAATCTCCCTTCTACCAATTGTTTCAAAATTGTTCGAAAAACTATTACTTTATATACTAAGAGTACTGATAGAAAATGGCTCTTCAGTATTCTTAGATGTTGCCCAACCCTTTGATAAGGTATGGCATGAAGGTTTGAAACACAAATTATATAAAATCCTCCCAAAATCAATATATAGAAATTTTAGCATCCTATATCACCGATCGACGGTTTAGAATGAAACAGGAAGATAAGTATTCTGAACTAAAAGAATTAACGCAGGGGTGCCTCAAGGAAGTGTTCTTGGTCCCATTCTCTATTTATAATATACCAGTGACTTGCCAACTCTCGCAGATACGTCTGTAGCTACATTTGCAAAAACACTGCATTCTTAGCAGATAATCAAGATCAAAAATGCTCTATTAGGAAACTTCAAGTAGCAAGTGACACAGTAGTAAATTGGACCAAAATATAGAAAATTAAGTTCAACGTGCTCAAGACTGTTCACGTAGGCTTTACCAACAAAGTTAGTAGAACAACTATCATTAGACATTAATGGCACGACTGTGCCCTACGAGATGAATGCAAAATGTCTTGCTATGATTCTTGATGACAAACTGCGTTGGAAAGTGCATCTAAACTAGAAAAGAAAAGAACAGGTCTTGGTTTGAAGTATAAACAACTCTACTGGCTCTTTAGAAGGCATTCCAAGTTGTCAGTTCATAATAAAATACTGATCTCCAACCAGATGCGGATGTACCCAGTTTAAGATGTATCAGATGTAAACTAACGGTTAGTCTGTAAGACTAGTTTTAATAAACACACGCCATTTGGCGTTTCTAAAAAAATACATAAATAATTTGTATTATTCACATTCATGCATATATTAACATAGTTTTACTATAAAGTATCATGAACGTACTGCGGTTTCAGGCATAAATTTACGACCACATTGGAAAGAACTGCTAGACTACAAATTCCATCAAGGTTAGTTGGGGCATTATGGTGCAGCTGTATTAGTTAATAGACTTTTCCTTTCACCGCTGGGCACTGGTCTTTTCTCTGCCACGTGCTTACTCTCGGGGCTAACGTAGGAACACAACGGACCTACGATTTAACGTCGAATCCAAATGACAGGGCTTCCAAAGAAGGTTTTTATCATTAGGATCCTACGGTTGCTGGTCGCAATGGTGAATTGTATGTAGTGGGTCGCAGCCCAAAATGTTTCTATGCTCCATGCCCAATAAGTCAAATCAACTCATAATCGACGTCTGCCCAAAAAGCGGGCGCTCTACTAACTGAGCTACCACCACCTTTACTGTACTTGCCAAACTCTAGTAATGCTAGCAACGTTTTTCGATTTTGGTTTAATAATCTTGAAAGCGTCGATTTGTTTTCCTTCAGGATCTTACGATTCAAGACGTTCCTCTTTATGGACGTACCGTAAGAACTTTATATTTGTTGTTTCAACCAATAGTTTCGATCAACCCAATGTGATGGAATTCTGTGTATACCTTTGTACCTATTAGAAGTTATTGAACTTTTGCTAATAGCTTGCAGTAGTTGCACATGAAGCCAACTCAGCTTTCCTGTAGTTGGTGTGTAAGCATATAGTTAAGTCATTGCACTATTAGGTTAAATAGCAAGTAAGGTAATTTTATAAAAGATATGTATGTGCGAAAAAGGGGAATTCAATTGCGAGCGTTCCTATAAGGAACACCTATTACGAATAACCAATAAACACTTATGTTTACCGATGTATGTTTAATTTGGTTACTACACCAAGAAAAAATCAACAGACCACAAATTCCAGAAAATGCAGCAAATACGTTGAAACGTATATTGTAAAATGCCTTTTATTTAGCAGCTTTCGTAAAAAAATAAATCTGTTTTTTTATATTGGAGTATTATTTTGCAGTTAATAAACAATGCAATCTAAACGACTAACCAAAGTAAGGTTATGAGTCTCGAAGAATCATCCACGCGTAAGAATTAAGAAAAAGGAAAACAAAATCAGAGCTTGCTTAATCGCAGATATTTTTTGGACGCTCGTTACTTTCGTATTCTACAGGGTGTTGTAGTGTAGCGTAATCTAATGATGATTTGAAATAAGTATGAATATTACATCTTATGGTAGTTAGAAATTTATTTGGTTGAAGTCAAGCAAGCGTGGGGAAGCTTAGTAGATTTTTCTTAACATACGAGGGTTGTTCTCTTACTGCTGAGCCTAGTGAAGTAATGCACAACATATTGAGAAAATAAATTTATTTATAATTTTTCTAAGGATTCCGCTCCACAGTCAATGTATTTTTGCATCCGCGAAAACTAATCTTCAAAACATTTTCTCCAATTTTCTCGCGGTATGTTACTTATTTCATTTTTAAGTGCGTCAACCGCTTCTTCGGCCGATGTAAAACGTAAACCCCGAAACTTATTCTTTACTCGCAGAAATAAAAAAAATCATTAGGTGCTAGGTCAGAACTATACGGCAAATGACCTATTATTTCAATGTTTTGGGCATTCAAATACTCAGTCGTTCGAGCAGCAGTGTCCCCCCGAGCGTTATTTTGATGCAAGATGATCCTTCCTCTTGGACTTTTTTCGCGAACGTTTTGGAGGACTTGAGGCAAACAAACTGTAGTGTACCATTCAGCATTAACAGTACGACGATCTTCCAGTGCTACAGTGGAAACATGTCCAGTAATTCCAAAAAATATGGTGACCATCTTTTTGTTTCGGCTTTTTTCACGAACAACTTTTGTTGGAGCCGATTCGTTCTCAAAGACCCAAACTGCCGACTGTTGCTTTCTTTCGGGATCATAGCAGTATAACCACGTTTCATCACCTGTAATGATGTTGTACACCAAATGAGACGATCCCTTGTCAAAGAGATGCAGTGTAGATCTGCACCATGCCACAAGGATTTCTTTTTGAACTAGAGTCAAATTGTAGGGAATCCAACGGGCACAAAGCTTACGTACCATCAAATGGTTCTGTAAAATGGTGCCAATTGTATTCACACCAATCTTCAAAGTTGCTTGAATACCCCTTGCAGTAACATGCCGGTCCTCGTTAAGCGCGTTTTGTACCAGACCAATATACTTTTCGGTAAGTGCCGTTTTTGGCTTAGGAGTTCGAAAGTTGTGATTTAAGGAGAGTCGACCACAATTAAATTTATTATACCGCCGCTTTATGATAGCTAAAGAACACTACTTGTCACCAAACACCCTATTGGTTGAATTATAAAAACTCACAGCACGATAATGCTCTTTCTTTGAGAAAGGAATATTTTAAAATTATGTCTTTTAGAAACCTTCAAGTATATTTGATAACTTTCACTATAATTAAACTAGTAAACAACTATCTTAAAATGTCAAGCAATATTGGTATCAATATATCACAGCCTGCTAGATAGGGTCATCTGAAAGAGAACAGCCTTCGTAACAATGATATATTGTTAACTATTAAACGTTTCACTTTGGTGGAGCTTTGCTCATGGAAACCTTTCAAAATTAAACTGTACAATAGTGTGTGCAAACTAAGGGCATTTATCTTATAATTGTTATGGGACACCCACGTTGTAATAGTGTAGTGTAGTGTAGTAGTGTAGAGTAATTAAAACTAGAAAGTTTCTTACCACTTTTTTGAGGTCTTCAACAATTTTCAATAAATATGTGACAGCGATGATTATAAAGTAAGTTCTTATCTCCAGCATGACGAAGAAACTACTGTACTGATTTGTCAGCCAAACTGACACCAAAATATACATGTTGACGATCAAAACGGCAAGTATCAGAGTAAACCATAACACTAGTCTTGACCCCAAGCAAAAAGCCAGCTTGTTCATGTTGCGTAAAATCGCGTAATGGAGATGGCGAGCTCTTTTTATTCGTTCTTCTATGCTGATTCTCTTTTTGATATCAATTGCAATTTGATGCTTCGATTTAGGGGCAACAATTTCCAACATTGCTACCTTAAGAGATTGTTGATAAGACTTAAACAAGGCATTTAGAAGGATTCCTCGGACAGAAAACTCAAAAACGGTTACCAACTGTATAAATGTAGACAATGCACAAAATGGCCTTCTTAGAGTCGTCCAACTAAACAATCCACTGTATTCGCGTGCAAATGCGTACAAGCACAAAAATATCAAAAAGAAACATGAAGCGCAGCAATAAATAATCACACGGCGCCTCATTTTTTGGGTAACTTTTTCGTTTAGAATAGTTTTGACTCCGAAGTGCTCCCGGGCGTCAAATATTTTAATCCATCCGTTTAACTCTTCTGCTTTCTTATGGGCTTTGGCGATGGAAAGCACCACTAATACAAATCCCCCGGAGAAGTAGAGTATTTCCGCCACTATTTGCATGTACAAAATCTTATCACCACCAGAAATTGTTGTTATTAAATAGCTATACCAAACTATTGCCGTTAGTAGGAAAATCGCTATAAAGACGGCTGCTATCAAGAACCCTGTCGAAACTTTGAAGTGGGCTCTAATTGAAGGCTTTTTGGAATGTTGACAAGCGGAAACCAACGGAGAGATGCCCAGAAATGCCCCCAATTGCAGAAGAGGTTTTAATGTGCAGACCACGCAATCAGTGACTGCTGTTTTACCATTCTTCTGCGACCTTCTCGCGAATAACATATTTCTTGAAGAAATACCGAACGGTTTGTTCTGCAAAATGCAATATGCAGCGGATGAATTTTTAAAACTAACCCGTGCACACACCCTTCTGTCGTCAACTAATGTACAACCACCTTTGTTTTAATTTCCTGATTGCATGCTAAATGACCTGTACTTAAATTAATTAAATAGAGTAATTAGAATAGTTTTACGTTACGTAATAAACGAAGATTTAATTACTTGATATCTTTCAAATGTATCCACTATGGCTATTTTAAGCTGGTCATTAACAGGCACCAATTAATCTAACAACTTGGGAGGAAACATAGGACATTTCGTAGGCATACAAGCAAAAGGCATTAAGTCGATAAACACTGTTTAGAGTAATTAACATTTTTAGGTTTCAATGCTGTGTAAAATGTATTCATATAGGTCTTTCTTGTAGAACTCCTAATTTTAATGTAATTTCATACTTTAATAGTATACTACAAAATGTCTTAAATATACAGCTTACTAATATGAATGTTTAAAATATTATTTAAATATTAGTGGTGTGGCTTAGTGCATTCTGCTTGACTAAACTGTGTGCTGGTGTGCCTACAAATGAAGAACTACGGAGTTAGTTGTAACATAATTATGTTTTATTGTTAAATAATGTTTACAGAAATGGAAAGTCTAGTAGGTACTTTCATTTTTAAATTTTGATAGCATTGTATAACAGACTAGCATTCTTCTTCTAATTCTCCGTCGGAATCGTTTATGTCAGGTTCGGGTAACAAGTCGGGAACATTAGCCGCACATGGTGGACTTAGAAACCATGGATGAAACACTTCAGGTATTACGTTCTTTTGGCACATGGTTAAAAGATTATCCTTTTTTAATTTGCTCATTTTTAGGGGTTTCGAATACAACTGTGGAATTTCTTCTGTACTCAACAATGGCTCGGTCGAAGTAGAATTTTTGATACGTGTTTTTTTACCGATATTAATTTCTGAATAGTCACTACTGTAGTCATATTTGTATTGAATTATATTTGGCTTTGCTTTTTCGTACTTGAAACATTTAACTTTAAGCCACTTCACTTTTTGTCCCGTTTTATTAATAGATTTGTTTTTGATCAATTTGCTAGGGAGAGCTTTTAAATCCAAAAATTCATCAAACTTAAGCTCTTTTGCTTGGTACGGTGGTTTATCTTTGTTTCTGCCTCTATTGGAACCAGCAAGTTTAAATATATTTATCCAGTCATTAACGCAATAAACATTTAAAAATTTCTTCTACCTTTCGATGGCACTATGAATGGAATCGACTTCCATAAATGAATGGCCGCTTTCCAAAAATGTTTGTTCAATATCTTCAAGGTGAGTATTATGAACTAAAAAAAAGTGCTGATACGTATAAATTTCTATTCTGACCGCTGCAAGTGTCCTAAAATAATGAAATCTCCTTTATCTCATGTGGTAATGTTTTAATGTATTTTATCAAGCATGTCCCAATTTCCGAACTTCCTTTTTCGCCGTTAACTTCTGTCCAACAAAAACAAAAAGTTCGGTTTGGTGTTGCTGCTTCATAAACGGTCAAATTGTACATACACAATTTACGCAAGCTGTAGATTAATGAAACCTCTGAAGAAGGTATTTGTAGAACACTTTGGATGTCGAAGGAGACGGTCATGAAAGAGCTATCTGATTTGGCTCGGTCTTTATCCGCTTGTTTTGTCTCATGTGCTTCCTGTTTTCTTTTTAAATAGGCGTTATAGTTTTCTTCTAAGGTTACTTTTAAATCAGGAGTAGCTTGTAGGTAAGTGGTACAAGTCAGGCACTGATCTTTTTTGGTGTAAAAAACGATAAATTGTATTCCTTTCCAAAAATTCTACGGTAGGTAATTAGACTTACCACGTCAGTATCTCCTCGTTCTTCGCATTGCTCTTCATAAAGGTGTACATTTTTGAAATTGTTAAGTTGCTGTCTAAGTATTTTCTAGCAGTAGATTTTCTTATATAATGGCTTTCCATGCCCGGAAAACTCTCTATGTGTTCCTTTACTTTTGCTAAAACGTCATGCTTTGTTTTATTGGCTGGAGGTTTTTTCCCTCTATTATCAATTCCAGAAAAGTGTCCCAATTCATCTTTATCTCTAAATTCAATTAAAACTACACGATTCGAAATACACAAGGTTTTTAAGAAAAATTGTTGGCATACTTGTAACTGGACATTATTTGAAGTAAAAGAATAATGTTTAGCATTTTGCCTCCTTTTGGCATTTTCTTTCCGAGGTCTTCTAGATGTAGGCAAAGAGCTTGAAACGTTATACAAAATAAAATTCTTTTTCCGCTCATACTATGTCAACTTCCAGTATTTTTGGCATATTGATTTTCGCTCATCTTCATTAAACTTGCTTGTGCAATTAAATTTACACTTTGAGCAATCTATTAGTTTTGGAGCTTTCGGAGCTTGCTGAATACCTTTGTGATTACAATATGGAAGGCCATCGTTCTTTAATTGCTTATTCTTTTGTCTTTTCCATTCTTCCGGTTTGGCTTGTTTCCATCCTTTAGTATCACCCTTTTCATGCCCTGTTTCCCCATCTATATTTATTTTTGGCCCTTTCGATGGAGGTTATCCATTTTCTACGTCGGTAGAGAGATCAGTATTGGTCGGTTCATAATTTTTATCTTCGATAGAATCGTCACTGAAATTAAGGTTATCGTCTCTCGGAGCACTCTCTATTGCTTTCAAAAATTGTTCGTTCTGAACGTTATAATTTTTATTATCAGTATTTTGATCTGTAATGACAATAAGTGTGAAATAATATTCTGCCTCTATTTAAAAAAATAACGGAAGTGAAATACACAACAGTTACTAACCTCAGAAGATAAAGTAATACTGAATTAAATTTACCTGAATTATTTTCACTTTGCAGTGCTGTGTTGGATAAAAGTGCCAATATTTTAGCACCTCGGCTACACATTGCTATTATAATACTACTGTAATAATATATATAGCGCTTTAGTACCATCTGTACCAAATGTATGTTTCCGAGCAATCCATCCTGAACCAGCCAGACAAACCTGAGCCATATATATGGTTCAGGATTGCAAACTCTTATAAATCGATTCATACCGACCTCTAACATGTCTGGAATAAATATTAAAATGGCTCAGTTTTGTATGAATATCCGGACTTGAGTTCCAACTTTTTCCGCATCGTGAGATGGTGGCGCTGTAGTCGCTTCCGTTTGTATATTTGTATAACTGCAATCCTGAACCATGCGAGGTATCTCGCAGATTCCCCGTATTTCTGTGGATTTGTACATGTATCTGATGCAGTTTCGTGAGAAATAAGCGGAATTAGTGGATCCTGAATATGCACCATCCCCGAATAAAGAAAGAGTAGATATGCTTTTTTGTGTCTGCTCTCTATACGGAGTGTTTTTGGATTGCGTGTATGTGAATAGATATAATGTTTGAGGGCGCAAGTTTTACTTCAATAGGAACACCCTTCCGAGTAGACAACAATTTTACGCAAATATAAAAAACAGACTTAGTATCTTTCTGCTCTTGACAACTGTTTCGACCGTACTCCAGCGGATATAGGCACTGGTTCGGTTAGTTTCCCATTGCCATTTATTCGGGTGCAGTTTGATTTTAATTCAGTTATGATTTTAGTTATCTTTGGGCAAACTTGTTCTTCGTTTAGAATATTCAGGACTTCGCGTCGTTTAGGTTTACTTTGTCAAACGCCTGCATTAAGTCAATGAAACAGAGATACGCTGGTTTATAGTATTCGATAATGTTTTCCACTAATTGACGAAGAATATATTCTCAGTTTCATATGAAATGCACCCACCCATTAAAAATAAAGCTACGTGTTTGAAAATTTGCTAAAATAATGTTTTATCATTGCGTATGGAATGATCACTATTTCCATTAAAAAAGTCAAGCGGTTGTGGTGTTCGTCTACTGTCTCTCGTCAACTTGTTGCTTAGAAACAAAACAATATCTAGTAAACATTAATTAGTAGTTTCGAGATTTTGTTACATTTTGTAACAAAATTAATGTTTTAAAATGCCTCCAGTAAGGCAACGTAGAAATTTTAACCACATTTCCGATTTTGATAGAGGTCAAATTAACGTCATGAAAGAATCTGGACTTTCTTTTCGTGAAATTGGTAGAAGGGTAAATCGGGACCCCACTATAGTTGCATGAATATGGTCTGCTTGGTCAGAAGAAGGCATTCACTGACATCGTCCAGCTGCTAGACCTCCACGTAGCAGCAATGTTTGTGAAGATCGACTTCTTCGAAGAATGGCCACACGAGGCCTCTTTCAAACAACAAGGTCTGTTGCTGTAGACTGGATGTGAGTTCCTCACCGCCGCGTGTCAGTGGCAATAATTTACAGAAGAATCTCTTCTTGTGGACTGCGATCCTACCGTCCATTCCAATGGCTCCCTTTAACTGCACATCACAAGGCTGTTAGGCTTGGCGTCAAGAACGGCGGCATTGGAATCAGTAATGGAACGACATTGTCTGCAGTGACGAATCAAGATTTTGTTTGTGGGCAAATGACGGCCGTAGGAAAATACGTCGACATCGAGGAGAAAGACAAAATCTAGAATTTGTTAAAAGACGCCATGCAGCTTTAACACCTGGAGTTATGGTTTGGGGTTCGATTTGTTCTGGTAGAAGATCACCTCTTGTGTTCGTCCCAGGCACTTTAAATGCTCATCGCTATATTCATAATGTCCTGGAACCTATGTTAGTACCATTCATGCAGACATTACCAAACGGTATTTTCCAACAGCATAACCCACGTCCACACACTGCAAACATTACCAGAACGTACCTCCAACAAGCACAATTGCAAATGTTGCCCTGGTCTGCACGATCGCCGGACTTATCGCCGATTACTCCCAAGAGCTCCTAACAACTTAGACGATTTGAGACACCAACTTGAGGTTATATGGAACGAAATACCCCAGTGATTGCAATTGTTGTTCCAGTTATCAATATCACCTTCTTCTTCTTCTTTCAACAGCCACTAATGGTCTACTCCTGGACATAGGCCTCCCCTTGTTTCTTCCATGCTTTTTTATCTTGTGCCAGTTGGTGCCACTTTCTTCCCGCTTTATTTTTGATGTCATCAAGCCAGCGTCTCTGAGGTCTTCCAACGCTCCGCTTATACTGTCGGGGTCTCCACTGTATTATATGTTTTGTCCATCGATGTTCGTCTTGTCGAGCGACATGTCCAGCCCAACTCCATTTGAGCTCCGCTATACGAGTTATGACGTCTTTTACTTTAGTTGTCTGTCTGATTTTCTCATTTGTAACATGATCTCTGAGGCTTATTCCTAGCATTCTTCGCTCTATTGCCCTTTGAGTTGTCCTGAGCTTATTTGCCGAGTTTACTGTGAGCGTTGTGGTTTCCATTGCGTATGTCATCACGGGAAGTATACAGCTGTCAAATACTTTCCTCTTTAGATTAATTGGGATATCTGCATTTTGTAGTACATTCGTCAATTTTCCTGTTGCTGCCCATGTCATTCGAATGCGCCTATTTATTTCCGCGATCTGATTTTCTCTGCCCAATCTGATATTATGTCCTAAGTAGACATATTCTTCTACTTTTTCTATATTTTCGTTTCCGACACTGATATTTACATCTTCTAGGGTCATGACTTTTGTTTTACTAAGGTTCATTTGTAGCCCAATTTCAGCTGATTTTGCTTCGAGTTCTTCTAGCATATTTTGTAATTCATTTATATTTTGACTAAATAGGACAATGTCATCCGCAAAACGGAGGTGGCTTAAATATCGACCGTCAATTTTAATTCCCTTTTCATTCCAGTTCATTTCTTTAAAAACGTCTTCCAGACCCAGAGTAAACAATTTCGGAGATATGGTGTCTCCCTGCCTAACTCCTTTTTTAACGGTATTTTATCTGTTTTTAAATCATCTGTAATTTTTACTACAAGTGTTGCATGCTCGTATATATTTTGGAGTAGGTTTCTATATCTTGAGTCAATTCTTGCATTATTCATGGCTCTGAAGATAGCCCACAGCTCCACAGAATCGAACGCCTTGTTATAGTCGACGAATGCAAGATGTAGTGGTTCGTTATATTCATTGCATTTTTCTATTAATGATCGAAGGGATTGTATATGTTCGATAGTGCTGTAATTTTTCCGAAACCCAGCCTGTTCCGGTGGCTGGTAGTCGTCTAATTTGTTTGTTAATCTATTTGTTACAATTTTAGTCAGCAGCTTATAGGGATGAGGTAGTAGACTTATAGGCCGATAGTTATCAATTTTTAATTTATCTCCTTTTTTATATAGTAAGATCACCTGTGCGTTTTGCCAACTTTCTGGTATTTTTCCATCTGTAAGACATTTATTGAGAAGTATTTTTATAGTGTAGTGTAGTATTCCCCCCTGCTTTCATCATTTCGGTCGTAACACCGTCTTCCCCCGGGGCTCTACCGTTTTTCATTTGAGATAACGCTAATTTTACTTCTTCATTCGTGATTTCGGGTATTTCTTCTGAACCGACATTCATAATAGTTTCAGAGTTGGTATTAGGGGGTTCTGGGTTTCCTTGTTTGTATAGTGTACCATAGAACTCTTCAACAATTTCCTTTATTTTTTGTTTGTCGTTATGGATGTTACCTCCTGAGTCTTTTAGTTGGTGTATTCTTGGTCTCCCATTTTTATTAGCTGTTCTAAGAATCTTCATATTTTTATTATTTTCTATTACTGTTTTCACCATTTTTGTATTGTAATCTCTTACGTCTTGTCTAATTTGTTTCTTTATAGTATTGTTCAGTTCTTTATATTCTGGTGTTCCTTTACTCAGCTTCCTTCGTTCTGTCATAAGTTCTTTTGTTTCTTTTTTTATTTTTGTATTTGGACTTCTAGTTACAATACATATCTTCTTATTTACTGTACTTATGTCAGTTCTTATTTTCGCTTCTAGTTGATTAATATCCATTGTTTCAAGCGTTTCTTTGTCAAATAATCTTTTACTTAGTTCATGTTGGTATTTCTGTGCGTTCTGTTGTATTATTTCTGTGGTGGGGAAAAGTTGTCTTTTTATTAGTTTCCTTCGTTCCATTTTGGTGTTTATTTCTACTTTGGCTCTCAGTAATCTGTGATCACTGCCAGTGTCGAAGTGATTTAGGACCGATACATCTTTCACAATGTGTTTTTGGTTTGTCATTATATAATCAATTTCATTTTTCACTGTTGAATTCGGACTTTTCCACGTCCATCGTCTTTTTGCTAATTTTTGGAAGAAGGTATTCATGCAGTGTATTTTCTCACTATTTAGATAATTTATTAGCCTTTCCCCGCGTTCATTTATAGAGCCGAGTCCGAAATTTCCTATGTATGGACTCTTGTTATTTTTGGGTATTCCCACCTTGGCGTTAAAATCGCCCATAATGATTTTGTAGTGTGTTTTTTCTGTTTTTTGCGCACGCGAAATATCTTCATATAACTCCTCTATTTCTTCATCGGGAGAAGCGCTCGTTGGGGCATACACCTGAATGATCTGTAAGCTGTATCGTTGTGATATTTCCATAACTGTATATATTACTCTTGCTGATATTGCTTTCATTTTAGTGACTAAATGTTTTATATCTTTATGTATCATAATGGCTATTCCGCCTATGTGTGTGTCTATTTCTTTATTGTTTTGATAGAGAATATGTCCGGTCTTTAATATAGTGCATTTTTCTTCGGGCAGTCTTGTCTCACTTAGACCTAGGATGCTCCATTTTATATGTGATAATTCTTCTTCTAGTTCTTCTAGACGTTCGCTCGACATCATTGTTCGGATGTTGTATGTGGCAATGTAAAGTTTCGTCTTTGGTTTATTTTCAGATATTAATATTCTTTGCGAATTTTTGCCTCCCCCAGAATCCTTGAGGCAGACCTTTTTAAGGGGATATAGTGTTTGTTTGTCGGTACTGGTTAATTTGCTTTCTCCTGTTTGTCAGCAACTTCCAGACATTTTCTGTCTGCCTTACAGCTCATACTACTTGTATTTAGAAAATTTCTCCCAAAATTTCTTCTTCATCTCTTGTATTCTGGAATTACTAGGTTTCTTTTCTGCACATATTCTCGGTATTTCTCTGGTGTTGTGTTATTTTTGAATTTCAAATAGGCTTTCCTCTTCTCTGCTGCTAGCGTCATTACCGATTACGTGAACCGTGATTTGTTGTTATGTTTTGCA
>JABXWE010004190.1:0-54779 GCA_014611495.1 Limonius californicus
AGATAAAAAAATAAAATAATTTCCGCAATGCACTGTTTAAAAACATCAAATAAACCAAATTTGTTTAGATCGATCAGTTAAGGTCATTTGTAATCTGTTCGGCATTTCATATTACCTTTCCGTATGAAAAATGTAATGAATTATAATAAAATAATTAGAAACATCGTTGGTATTTAATAATTTATAAGATAGCAGGGTAAACCATAAAACGGCATTTACAATCAGGTTAATCTTATAATGTGACGAAATTTAAATAAATACATAACAGAGTCCTGTCGAAAACCGAAAAAACAATTTAACACAAGAGCTGGAGTGCCACGGAGTCATCATTCGAAAGGCAGGATGCGCAACATTTCTCGCATAACGCAAATGCGCGCGCATTTTAAATTCGAATGATTATCTCGATTATAAAATCATTAGAATACTAATCATTCGATTATGCCCATCACTAGTAATTATTCCATTGTAGTACACGTACCATTTCTAAAAAATAACAACATTTATTTTAAATAAAGAAGTAGACAACAGGATACATTCGAAAGCGCATATTAAGCGTTGCCATACTGCTTATTTTCATATTAAACATATGCTTACAACACATAATATACACATATTTACATCCATTTAAACCTAAAATAAAGTTTCAAAATGGATACAAATCGCATTAAGCCTATCGTTTTACAGCTGTTATTTGTGCAAATATAACCTTACATTGATCGTTACTTTTAGATATAGGACAAAACTCCGGTGTAGTGATAGCTAAACACCTTAACGCAGCTTCTGTACCACTAATTATTACCGATTTTCAACTATGGATGATAATATATTGTGCATTCGGAAATTCATATTTTCTGTTCTATAGAATAGCCATAGTACTAGTAACTACTCTATAATGTGATAGCTGTTGAATAATTACAGTAAATTTTATACTTATAAACTGCACGGCTTAAGAAAATACACAAGTTCTGCTATGAAAATTTTGTTATTCATGCTGTAGTACTACTATTAATAATAATAAAACCCACCATCTAAATGCATCTGCAAATATCTTATTTTTATCTAAGAAGACTGGGGATGAACGTCTCATCTATCTTCACCTTCATTCAAGACAAACCGTTATGACACCTTAGAAATATTTCGTTGGATTTAATTTACCACTACTTAAATCAATACTAAACAGAAATATTAAGTACACTACACCAGTAATTAGAAACGAACTCCAGCAAAACATGGCACTAAATAGCAATACATGGCAAATGTACAGTAACTGTGGATAAAGAAGAAATAGACTTGGCGTCTTGGACGTTCTGCCTCGTAGATAAAAAGTCCTATTTGTTGAAGAATAGCTAATAGCAAACCAATACCAAGTAAGAGCGATAGCACAGGAAGTAGTCAAAATACTAAACAATGAAAAATAGTATTACTTCTGCAGAATATCTTTGTTGGAATTCCCTGAGTAATTCCTAAATATTGCAGTCAACAATATCATGTTTCATATACAGCTTTGTAAAATCGTAGAAGTATTTAAAGAAACTGGGAGTGCAGGTCGTAAAAGAGGTAAGGGAAAAACTCTATTTCGTGATATTTATGGAAGTTATTACAGATATTAGAATAAAAATGGAAAATAAACGAAAACTACATTATAGTATTGTCTTAGAAAGCTCGTGTAAGCTACGATAGGTACCATGCAGTGGTTAATATTTGAAAATATATAAACTTTTAAACTATATGATACCAGAACACATTGTTTTATCGATTTGTCGAAGCATTCTGAAGAGTTATAGATTTGGATTGCCGTCTCAAGACGAACACTCACCGACTTAGTATTTTACAGCCTTTATGCTCAAATTCCTTTGATGATCATATGCAAAAACTCTACTTTCAACAGGACGAAGCAAAGCTAAATCCAGATCTAGCAAATCGCGAGTTTTACGGAATTTTATAGTGTTATTAACAAAAATTTTTGAGCTCCCAGATCATTGATCTTACACCACTCGATGAATCCTTATTGTTTTATTTGAAGAACATTGTTTTTTAAACATAAGTGGATGCTTTAGAAGGTAATTTTAGACCTGCGTATCGCAATAATCGGTATTATTCTGCAACGGGCTTTTGGAAAAGTGGAAAGAAGAGTTGCCTTCGTAATGATGAACATCATCGTGAGCGACTTTTATTATGTTTTGTCAATACAGTGCTTTATCTTAATTTGAATATTTAAAATCATACTTGATTTAATTTTTTTGGTATCCGTTACGTGAAGTCATCTGCCATAAATGGAGCGTAATGACTAACACCGTCTCATTATACATAAATATTATCCTACTGCTGAGTATGAAAGTAATCAAGTCAAGATCTCTTGGGAGATACCAAATGTAACTGACAAGGAAGTGATGTACAATAAACCAGCTATCCTGATCATCGATAAAATCCAACGGAAAGCATACATCATAGACGTAACAATGCCGTTACATGAGAATACAAGACAGGCATCTATAGAAAAAAATAACAAATATCAAGATCTAAAATGCGAATTGATGAATATTTTAGACTGAAGAAGAGAAATGTGTTACTATTTCAGATTTCATCTATTGAACTAGTGCTTCAGTAATTCCAACTAAATCTAGCAGTATTTGACTTTCACAAGAAACTTACCCGTGGAATAAATTTAATTTAAGTATTAAATAATCTAAACATATATTCACTTTATTAGCAGCGAAGTAAATTAGGTATTGGAAAAATCAATTATTCATTCTGTATAAAGCAGCATTACATTTCATCTCGTAGTTCTTATTTTATTTGTAAAATAGAATTACATATGAAGGGTACACGGGAAAAACGATCTAAGTCACTTAAAAGGGTAAAATGAGTTTTACATGTCTACTTATAGTTTCAAACCTGCTCTTTCCAATGGTGGTATTGCGATGTGTGAAAAACCGATCAAAGTCACGTTAAATCCAGCATAAAAAATGCTGGGTTTATGAAAAAGGGATCTAAGTCCACGGGTTGTATGTGAAAACGATCAAAGTCCACTGCAGCCAATCATACTGTTTTATACAAACCGGATATGACATGCAGCCAGTGTTATTTTTTGATGCTTTAGTTGTTGTGACTACCTGTAAAATCGTTACAAACATAAATTAATAACATTAACTTGGTGTATATTTTTTGTGTTGTGTTACATTAATTTGGTGATAGAAAAATACAGTTAGAATGGGTGACAGTATTGAGTCTGCAGGAAGCGATAACAGTGACAATGAACCACAAATTAATTTAACACGTAAACGAAAGTCGTATGGTCGTGTAAAAGATGCTGCAAAGGCAATCAGGAATCACACATACGAAACCGGAAAACCGTGTGGCTGCAAAAGATTTAAATGTTTTGACAACATTACCGACATTCAACAAAAAAAGATAATTAAGGCATTTAATGCAATGCACGACAGAAATGAACAAAATAATCATTTATGTGGTCTCATCGGTATCCAGAACATAACAAGGAGGCGCCCAAGGAAGAAAGAAATGGAGGCACGTTTGAGAGATAATTCTTTTACCTATAAGGTGAGGGTTGTAGATGAAGCATCTAAACAATTTAAGGAAATTCAAGTATGTCAGTTAGCTTTCATTAGCCTGCATGGAATTACTAATAGACGACTTATAACACTAAAAGGCTATTTACAACGCCATGGAGGTTCATGTCATGACAAGAGAGGAACGCATCAAAATCGGCCTCACAAACTTTCTCAGGAAAGATTGGAGAGTATACACAATCATATAAAGAGTTTTAAAGGTCGGAAATCTCATTATAGTTTAAAAGATTCGAGGAGAATCTATTTGCCCGAAACTTTAAATGTTAAAAAAATGTATCGAATGTATGCTGAAGAAAATCGTCTGACGAAACCGGTATCTTATGAAACATACAGAAACATTTTTCTGAAAGATTTTTATATTGGATTTGGTTACCCACGATCGGACACCTGCAGTAGTTGCGATGCATCAAAAACACAAGTAGCATCATTGGAATCAAAACTGAGTGTGGTTCAAGCAGGCACTGAAGAAGAAGAGAGATTAAAAGAGCAGTTGAAGAAAGTGGAAACCGATGACAAACTGCATAAGTTAAGAGCAGCAGCTTTCTACAAAAGAAAACGCCTTGAAAAAAGAAGAGCAGAAAAAATAGTGACTATGAAGCCATTACAATGGATTATTCCAAGAACTTGCAAACTCCAAATATCACAACTAATGATGTGTACTATAAACGGCAACTGACTTTTGTTAGCTTTAACATCCATGTGCTGTCCACAAATCAATCAGTTTTTTACACGTACCCACAGACCATCGCCAAAAAAGGAGCTGACGATGTAATGTCCTTGTTGTACCATTTTTGCACTGAAGTTCTTCCTCAAAACGTAAGGCATTTGCGCATTTTCTGCGATTCATGTGCCGGACAAAACAAGAATTTCACTCTTGTAAGATTTTTGCACTATTTAATCCACGGAAAGCAAAAGTTTGACTCTATCGATGTCATATTCCCCATGAGAGGACACTCCTACATGGAGAGTGACAAAGATTTCGGCTTAATTAACCAAAAGTCCAATGCAGAAGTTCCCTCTCATTGGGTCGCAGTTTTTAAAGCAGCAAGGTGCAAACCCCAGCCATTTGATGTGTATGAATGTACGCAAGAAATGTTTCATTCTTGGACGAAGTTTTTGTCACGCTTTTATAGAAAATCGTGTCCATTTGCAACCAGGCCAATTAAAATATTGCAGTGTTCTAAGGACCATCCTCGTACAGTAGCAATCAGAGAAGCAGCATATAACGCAGTAGCTGTAGAGTTTGTCATTATAACTTCTCGTAATTTACAATTTCCTCGAAATGCTGAACCTGACGCTCTTTATCATGCCTTACTGCCAATTCCTAAGCTGAAATACCAGCAACTCCAAGAATTGAAGGAGTTTGTCTCAGAAGAGCACCAGAGCTACTATGATAACTTACCTCAGAATGATGCAAATCGAAGTGATGACGAATTTGACGTAAGTACTTTGGTAACATTCAGTAACAAACTGTAAATCACTTTATTTCTTTAGGTGGTGTAAACATGGACATGGATCGGTATTTCATAAAATTTTTTACTAGAATATGTTAACTATTTTTTTATTCATGTGAAATGTTAAGTTTTTAGTTGTGAAGATGTAAAAGATTTATGCCAATATATTATGGAAAAAAAAATAGAAGTGAAACTTATTTACAATTCATTCTATTACTATGTGCAGGGTATTAAATTTTAAAATTGAAATTACTCAAAAGTATATAAATGTGACTTAGATCGTTTTTCCCGTGTACCCTTCATATGTAACACGCCAAATCGTAGCGTATCAAGGTCATTAATATACAACAAACAATACAGGATCTAACGGTAATCCTTGTGGGACACGGTATATGTCAAATACGAATTAATTAGATAATCTATATCATTTCTAGAAGTTGGCATACGAGCACACTCTTTCTACTTATTGATAATGTTAAAATATAGCCAAAGACTAAACTCACTCGCCGTATATAACTATCAATTTTAGAAAATGATATACCAATTACCTGTTAAAATCATAAGAAATTCTAAAAGCGGATCTAGTTACTAATCTGATAATTGCGTTAATTTTGAGAAAGTGTAGCAACAGAATCATTTGTACAATTTTTCAGTTTATCTAGAAATAATACTCTAAAATTTCAGAAAAAAATTGAAGGTATACTAAGTACCTTAAATCAAACATATAATACATATAATACTTTAATGGCATACCAGCTGTTATTTCTTATAGATAGATATTAACTGTTCGGTTTCTAATTCTTCTGGTAAAATTCCAGGGTAAAAACTGATTACTAAATATTTAAATAGCACATCATTAGAGGCCCTTATATATTTAGTTTTAACTTCTGATCAAATTCTGCAGTTAAATCATTTTCAATAAATGAAGAAATATGCAGTGGGAATGTATTTAATACAGTATCATTTTTGGGACATTCTTTGTAAATAATCTGATTAACTGCATTTACAATGGCACTCTCTGGGAATTTTTAAATGGTTGACGGTGACAGACGGAACATCAATTAAATGTTAGCACGTTGGATAATAATATGTATCAAGCAAATAAAATATAATAATTCATCTAAAAGAATTATTAATAATATTACATCTACTATGTAATTAATGAACAAAATCAGACTAAAGTTTAAATCAGGTGTACGATATTTGTCGTACTGCTACCTGCTATTAGATCATTTGAAATTTAAATCTGTTGCCTTGCTTTGAAGTACGGATCCATTAAACTGCAATTTTGGGAACAATATCAGTCAATGAGGAATGAAATTCTCTAGAGATGTTTTAAATGTTTTCCGAATAGGGTGCGTAAAATTATTATTATACAAAACATTACCCGTTAACGACTGGAAAGTGTGTTCTATGGAGATTCTGCTGAAGTCTTCCAACTGTCGGCCCATCTTTTCGACGGCATTCCAGGTAAACTTTTGTCGGGTGGCTATATATACATACATAATCGATAAAACCCCATCTACCAGTTGGGGTAGGGATGTGCAATATCTATTCGGTTCTTTTTCTTGTAATATTCAAACTCTCTTTATAATTGTTTTTGTAATTACACTGTTCCAGTTTTCTTGTGGCCTTCCTCCTTCCTCTTTTAGTCCTTGTTCTGGCCTCACTTATTTTCAAAGCTGGTCAATCTTCATTTATGCCCTGCATATATCCCTACCATATTAGTTGTTTTTCTTCTATATGTTCTAATACTGGTTCTATTTTCAAGTTGTTTCTTATGTCCATTTCTTTCTTTATCCATTCTCGTTACCCCTTCAACTGCTCTTTTCATTTCTGTTGTCTGGATTTTAGTTTTCATTAATATATACTCAGTTACATTGAAATCGCAACACCAAAAAAGGGTAGGAATTGTTTGACCAAACTTGGCAGAAACACGCATGTCTCGCTTCCGTAGGTTCGTATAGATATATACATAGTTTTGAACACCGTCATTTTCGATGTATCAGGTATAGGTCTTTACGGTAACCATTTTTGTTTTTTCTGTGTTTATTTCCATTTCATATTTCTGTAGTGTATGGTTCCAAATGTTTCCTTTATTTTGTAATCCCATTTTGCTGCTTGCCATTATAACAATGTCATCCGTAAAAGCTCATTTCGCTATTTCTAATTTTTGCAGGTTTTTGTATCCTAGAATAATTTTTTTTTATTTTTGGTAGGCATTCCTAGATGGTTTAATCTATAAAAATTATAAACAATACGGCACTCATAAAACCTCCCTATCTAAACTCTCTCTCTTTTGTTAAGAACATTTCCTATGTCCTGTTCAATAGTTTTACTAAGTCAATGTATACAAAATAAGTCTTTCATTTACTCGTTGGGGTTTTCTGTGTGATCTGTTTCAATGTGAATATATGATCCTTGACAATCTAGCCTTCTCAATCCATTTTGGGCTTCTTCAAGTGTCGGTTTCAGTATCGTTCTTAGTCTTTTCTCTAGCACTCTCGCGAATGCTTCAATTTTAACATTTTTTGTACCTATGATGATTTTAATATGTAAAGGCTTTTTAATAATCTGAATATTGTGCGAACTAGATTACCGGATTTTCAATAAAAAGGGCATTACAATCATATAAAATTCCTCACATTTATTTCCCGATTACGTTTTCCTGGATACATGATATTACATAAAGATGTCTAATTTCCGTTCCCCTTTTTGTTGCACTTTGATATGCCCAACTACATTAAGATATCGTTCCAACTGTTCCTAAGTTACAGTAGACCGACATTTTTCTTGATTTCGGGAGATCTATAGTATATCTTGCTAGTAAAACCTTAATAGTGTAAATTTCCGGGTAATGCTTAACATTCCTGTGGTACTAAATTATGGGAGAGTAATTGTTAATAGCTATTTTTCCCTTTAAAGAAGTGCTTGATATCGTTTTAATTACAAGCTATACAGGGTGTAAGATAAAGTTATCCCACCCTTTAGGGGTACATTCTACGGTCCAAAAGAGGAAAACACCATATAAACATTTGCTCGGAAATGAACCCCAAGAAAGTTATGGACAAAGAAAGGTCCACAATAAAACGACATTTTTTCGAATAGCATTAGATTAAAACTAGCAATTACGATCACTTTGGAATGAATAATTAAAAGTTAATATAGCTCATCAATCTACGAAAGAAGAGTACGCAGATATGAGTTAAATGTTTGGTCATATGAAAATACCTATGGCGTTAAACTGAATTCTCACTAGCAAAGATGAATAACGTATAGCGTTAATGGCGATTTATTAATTAGACTCCTTATTCTGCCTTCGCTATTGAATGAGCAAACTTATGTTAATTTTTGTGAAAGAAATTCTGCCACACTTGTTAGGAAATATGCCTTTCATGGGATGATATCATACACGGTATATGCATGATGGTGCTCCCGCCTACCTCAGCTATCAAGCAAGAAATTACCTAAATAATGTTTTTCCATTATAATGGACAGATTGGGGTGGGTCTATTACTTAGCCAGCGAGGTCTCCCTATTTCAGACCTTTAATTTTTTTTGTGAAGTCACTTATATATGGTGTACTAAACTGAAGTACCTGAACTGAATGGCGACGTGGGACCATTCGAGATACTGCTGGAATATTCGAACGCGTGCGGATGCTTGTATCAGAGTTAACGAAAACAACTTTGAGGCAACTATTATGATTATGAAACTTTCTTTGTCCATAACTTTTTGGGGGGTATTTCCGAATAAATGTTTACATACGTTTTGTTTTTCTGATTTTGGTCCGTAGAATATACCCCTGAAAGGATGACACCACTTCATGTTTCATCCTGTATACCACTAATTCCTTAAAGCACTTAATTTTGATACTAAAATAACTATTTATACAGCTCATTCTTTCTGTTTAAAAATCTTTATGGCCCACAACTACATTAAAATTTACAGATATCTCTTTTTAATAATGGAATTTTAGGGCGACTTCTAAACATGGTGATTAGAATTAACACAGCTTTTAAAATGTATTTAAAATTGAAGCTTACGCATACTATTAAATTCCTTTGAGATAAAAGGGTGTGCGAACCGAAACGTGGAAAACAATTAATCCCTAAAATCTATTTAGTTCAGTACTACCTGTTATCCCAACGTTCGCTACTTCCAAAAAAGTTTCAGTTAACTGAATTTAAAGCTCTAATCCAGAACATTTTAACGATAAAGTTCATTCTTTAAATTTAAGTTGGAAGTTAATTGCGTTTTACATTCAGCTGCAAATTGTAATATGAGAATTCAAAATAAAGTCTGAATCCACAAAATCTGTTAATTTAAAATAAACACATTTTTCTTGAAAAATCTCGAAGGAAGCCTTTTCTGCTAGCAAAGAAACAAGGAAGACAAAATGAACTCCTACACGTATTTCAATTTCAGTCGGAAGGTTTTGCTTTTTTTTTGAAATTTAAGATGTTTATGCCGACTTTGTTTGACTAGTGGAATAACAATTCAGATACCTTTCTTATTCAAATTAATCCTTTTGGAGTCGCGACGCCTTAGGCGCACTAGGTATTTCGCTAGAACTTCATACGAGCATACCTGTTCCACTGCAAGTTATTGTCCTCAAAATTGAAACTACTGGGGAGAAAACTGACAAAGCACTACCTTATTCTGAATTATTTATAATATTACACGCACGTTCTCTGTGCTTCGCCGAGTATGTGGCATAACTTTCCAATTAAATAATTAACCTACTGGGCGAGCAGGGGTGGGCATACTTTAAATTAATTTCCGTCAGTCAGTTTAAAAATGCATGCGCTTCTGCAGTGCAGATGTAATTCTCCATTTTATGGCACTTCTAGGAAAGCTAAAGTATTTCTTCTTTTTGCATTGTTTAGTTATTTAGCCAGTACGTTGGAGCTCCCACAAAGCTTTGGATTTTATTACTGCACAGTCAAATTTCGCATTGGCAATTGAGTACAGTGATGAAACGAGCTGAAAAGAAGTTTTAAGTCTTGTGGTCGATTGCAGCACTAATAGAGTCAGCCCGGTTGATTAGAGAGCTTTTCAAAGAGAAGTTACTGGGATTCGAAATTTTAAAAGGAAATTTTGAGATTTTTGCTCCTTGTAAATGAAGTTCAAATAATTGCTTCATTAGTTTTAAAAGCTATGTGGTTTCAAATGTAGCAATTTCTGTGTATAACAAACAATAGCACGTTCGTTATAAGGCTGGAATCCCCATGACGAAAATAATAATTTTCTTTTAAATGTTGTATTGGCAAAGTACATTGTTCGAAAGCAGACTGCAAAAGTACAGGAACTTGCACGTGCTTTTATTTCTCTGTTGCTGTGCGGAAGAGAGTTTGCTAGGCGTCTTTTGCATGTTTAATTTCCTATATAAATAAGTTATCGGATGCCAATATATTCAGCTAAGATGAAAATCATGATGATACAAGAAGCTAAAGTGAAATGATTAAGTAAATTCCGGAAATTTTATTAATATTACAGGTTAATCTATAAGAATAAAGAAAGTATTAAAGAAGTAATTGAAAGTTTAAATTCAGGTTAGGCAACTACATTAGAAAAGGCAAGAACTTGGAAACGAGTCGTCAAAGATCGACTTAAAGAAAACTAGGAATACATCCATAAACCTGAGTAATTGGAAAAAAGCCTTACATATATAGAAGAATGCAAGAAGAAACAAACCAGCCAGACAACAAAATTGTTTTTATATTTTAAGCAATCATATATTTAATCTTAATCATTTACAAGCGGAAGGAATTCACTACCATTCAAATTTTATTTATTCACAACTTATAGACCTAATTTCGATGACTCCTACAAGCCCTTTAGGTGCCCATCATATTTTAAAGCAGTCGAAGTAACCTTCAGTTTAGAAATTCTAACGACAGCCATATTGTTTCTAAATGGGTACATTGGTAATATAGAAATCCGTGAGTCATTAGAGTTTCGATTAACCACGTGATTTATTATGATAAGTTAAATACGGCTTTAATACTAATAAGAGAAAGTTGCATTTTCATCGAATGAAGTTTAATATTTACAACTCTTTCCTGAACGAAGAGCATATCAAGATCTTCACAAATTGTTGAATTCCAAATACCAAGGTGTGCGTTCACCAACGCATGAAGTAATTTTGGTTAAAATCTCTGGTGTATCGGTCTGATAATTTAGTGCATATCTACAGTTGTAGTGTATAGCTTTATAAGTATTACTCTGTACAATAACAGTTTATTGTAGAAAAATCTGCTCAACAATCTTCTTAGATGATGTCCAGGATTTTGATAAAGTATGGTATCAAGGACTAAATCATAAACTAGAAAAAGATTTGCCTAAACAATTTGCTTAACTTCTGAAGTATTACATCGCAAACAGACTATTCACGATCAACAAAGAAGAGGAATACTCCGACTTATACGAAATTAAGGTAAAGGTACCACGAGGCAGTGCACTGGGGCCATTACTATACCTCCTGTACACCAATGACATCCCGCCAACCATCGAGATAACAATAGCCACGTTCGCAGACGCCACTACAATACTAGCGGTAGGCGAAGGAACTGAAGAACAAACGGCAGAAACATTACAAAAAGCTATAAACCAGGACAAAACGATGTAGAATAAAACTAAACGAAAGCAAATTAGTGAATATCAACATCATGAACAAGAAAGATGATTACGTGCCAGTGACACTCAACAACAGCATCATACCCCATGTTTCCACAGCTAAGTATGTTGGAATAAACGTGGATGCCAAACTACGATGGAAAGAGCATATAAAAAAGAAAAAAGAAGAAATAAATGTAAAATATAGGTAAGTGGATTGGCTGTCGGGAAGAAGCGCACAACTTTCAATACATAACAAGTTACTTCTGTACAAACAAGTTTTAAAACCAGTATGGAAATGCGGTTGTCAACTTTGGGGCAGCGCCAACAAAAATAACATCAAACAAATTAAAAATGTTCAGAACAAAGTGCTGAGGAATATCGTAGATGCATCTTGGTACGCAAACAGTGATATCCACAGGGAACTAGCGATACGGGAAATAAAGGACCTTGCCCAAAAGCATGATACCAAGCTTCATAACCACGTAGACATCGAGGTAGTCCAACTCGTCGACAATATAGATCTAGTCAGAAGGCTCAAGAGGACCAAACCATTTGAGCTAGTTTAAAGAAAAAAGTGTTAGCGAAAAAACCAGAACAAAAGTTCAGTGCAAACACAGAAAAAAGTGCAAGACTGAACAGGAGGATACCAGTGGGTGAATTCGTAGCATAACTATTTAGTTAATTTAAGTTAGATAAAAATTGCTGGTTAGGCTTTTAGGCTAGTTGTGACCTTATAATAAAAAAACTACATTGAGCTCGATTGAATGGAAGATTACGGTTTGCATGGTAAACCTGCGTTGGACCAAGAAGTAGTTGAAAGAATAAATAAATGATCTATACAGAACTTTAAAACTATCGAATAGTGATCAACTTTGCTATTACGAAATACATGACAAATGCAACACAGATTCGTAACACATTCAGGTTTAGAAGCATACAATATATAAAATAAAAGGATCTCGCACTAGCATTTACATCGGGCAAGTAAAATCGAAGAGTGGAAATACAAAGAAGAATGTGACTAATATGGGCTACAAAAGGAAAAATAACACATACAATCGATATGAAAGTAGCATTATATCTAAAATAAAATAAAGCAAATTATCGTTCCCGCCAGACCAAATAGAGCAGAAGTATGGGTACTTACAAGAAAAATTATAAACAAAATGAGAATACAGCAAAAAACTATGGGCTGAAAATTGTTAAGAATCTCACTGAAAGGTAGTAAAACAAACAAGTGAGTTAAGAAGAAAATATTGTCGGTAGAAGTATCTGACCAAAATTAAAATGGACAGGTCCTGCAATTAGAAAAAATGACAAATTGTTGGAAAAATTAATAAACCAAGTTCCATATAACGAATACAAAATAGTAGAAGAGGTGGCAATCTAAGAAATGAGGTCCGCATATGCTAACTATCGCTCAAAACAAACATTTGGAGAAATCTGGTGAAGGCCATGTTAAGATACACAGACAACAGCTGATTGTTATGCAGATATCACGAAGAAATCATAAGCGTTGGTACTGTTGTTGTGTAGAGCGGATTCAAACGTTTTCAAAATTATAATCTTTTCCTTGTCATTTGGTTTTCTAAATAGTGGTACAGCGGCTTGTGAATATTCATGAAATGTTGCATATTGGAATTCTTGAAGCATTATATGGAGATTTCAAGATAGTCTGTTATCGATGCGTTCATTTTTTCAGTTTTTCGATCTTTGCTATTTGTCCTTGGTTCCTTGTTTCCAGCCACCAGTTCCCATATATGTCTTTTTTTTTCTTCAGTAATTTGAATGGCAAGCAGCTCTCCAACTAGTTTTGTTGTAGACCATTTGATTCAATTCTGAATGCTATGTTACACCTGCGATAGTTATGACTTCCTTGATAAAATCTTAACGAAGTCTTCCTAAGAGCATTTTCCCCCTGTACCTTATCTTCTAATATAGTGATAACAAATCTGTTTTTTCTAATTACAGACCCTATTCATTGGCGTCATCTATTCTCTAGCATTTTCAATAATGACCTTTCTTATCATATGCTCTGATACTGCTCTTGGTTAATAGTTCTTTCTGTCCATTTTATTTTCAGTATGCGTCTCCAACGTCATTTCTCAAAGGCTTCTCTAAATTTTGTATAGTTTTTCCCAGCATCGTTAAAAGTTTTCGAACCGTAGAAGACTATGTTTCATAAACAACTTTTAATTATACTTTTTCTGGTCGTAATATCAAAATTGATTGAGCATAGAAGCGTTTTTTGTTGTTGGACATAAATCTTGCTCCTTTTATTCTCTCTTTTACGTCTTCTGTGCTTCTTTCGGCCTCTGATGTTTTGCTTCCTAGGTATTTATATGAATTAGTCTAACTTACTAAGTCTCCATCAATTTTAATTTAGCCTCATTCAGTTCTTTGGAGTTTATTTATTCTTCCGTTTTTCTAATATTTCTTTCATGTTATGCTTGTTTTAAGTAGTACTGTATCCACGTACGTGTTTTTTGTAAGTATTTTTACATTTCTTACTTCATCGTTAATCCTTATCATTGCTGTTTGTTTGTTATATAGTTGTCTGATTATCTTACGATCGCTGTAGTCCAGATTTACTACTTTGAGAATATTTATCATTATGTTTCAATTCACATTGTCGAAAGCTTTTTCAGGTCTACAAAAGCTATAGAAACTTTTTGCTTACTCTAAAACACTTATCGCGTATGCTGCGCATATTGAGTATCGCTTCTCTGTTACTTCGGCCTGCTCTAAAGCCAATCTGGTCTTCAATTAAATTTGCCTCTATTTTCATTTCAATACGTTTATCTATTATCCTTCCCATATATGTAATAGCATGTTATTAATATCAAGCACTTCTTGGGCATGATTGGGCGAAGTGTCTCATGGAGTTTCTTTAGCGACATTGATTAATCATTGAACTGGTAAATAGAAGTCTACAGGCTGTATAACATGTAGCTAAAGATTTACTCTTTCTCAGTGCCGCTTTGTAAATGTCCCAAGAGGTTTTTGGTGGTTACTGTAGGGGTCACTTTTTGTTAATATGTGGTTACTTATGGTTATCACGACAGGCAAATGTAATGATGATGTAATGTAGGTATAGCAATGCCGAGGAATACAAAGAAATTCAGTACATAAGAACATACATTACAGAAAAAAATAAAAATTACAAAACTATATTCTGTGTGTACCTCAAATGTTTAATAACTGAATCAAAAATGAAAAACAGTTAAAATGATGTTACTCTTTTGTAATTCATTTTTTAATTAAATTAAAGTTGCGCATTGAACAAGGGGGTGCGAACTTGGTACACTACGAAACTGGCTATAATAGAAACGTGTCTGTTTTACAGAGGTGTCTGTTAAGAGAGATTTCACTGTATTGTGATTCTTAAATTAATTGCCAATTGGAAACGGACAGTCTCTGCATGCAGTTGATTAATGTGTGATGTCTTTTAACTTCTTTTGTGCTATTAAAACTCTACATTGTGATAATTTATTGTTTGCAGACATTTTACGCCCAAGCTATGATTAACAGCTTTGTCTTGTCGAGATGTTGCAACAAAGAAAACACATAACCTGTAATATTTCACGGAACTTTGCTTATGGTATGAGTGGAATGGGCACCTGCACCACTTACGTTGAAACTTCTCTAGAGATCAGACCAATTAATTAACATTATCATTTATGTAGTGCATAACTTATGTCTACTAATTAACAAGTGTAGCAGCAGAAAACAAAAAAACATCAGAGAAGGGGCCAGAAAATCAAACGCTGTGTCCAACGACATCTGCAATAAATTTAGAAAATATGAAAAACTTTGTTCCAACTTAAATTAAAGCCTTGATAATGAACACCAACAAAATTACAAAAACTTTGCTTTGAGAGCTCTCGCTAGTTGCTCTTTAACTATTTCGTACCTGAGCTGGGTCTTTTACAAAAACCGGTCTCTGTGAGTACTTACTGGATTCTAAATTAACTGTCTGGTTCAGGTTTCGCTTTACGTTTGCAGACAGAGCATTCCTTCTACAATTTTAAAATTGAATAGAAGATTGTGCATTTCTTTATCGAACCTTACAGTTTTGCTTCAGGAAGAGCTTATTTTGATATCACTTGAGTTATGGTTCTTACGTTATTTGTGCCAAAAATGCATGAACTTACCAAGAGACATGTTGCTTCTATTATTTTATACTAGGCAGTCTAGAGGATGATTGAGAAATATCGTGTCGAGCTGCATTTTCTCCGATGAATAATGGCTGCAGCACATTCTGTATGACGTCTTATTTGCACATGAATGAAAATGTGACATACATTTATAAGCACAAGCCTCGACGTATTTCGTACCTGCCGTAATGACTGCAGAATATAAAGCGTTCAGGTGACGAGGAAAAAACGGAGAACTTGATGGAAAAAAGCTTTTTCAACTTCCAACAACTCTCTTATTGCAGCTCGTTCTCATCAGAGCTTTGTTATCAAAGCGATTGTCTCTGTGTTGATCTAATTATGCAACACGTCAAGCGTGGAGTACCTCTCAACAACTGCAGATGTTTTATTATTACTACTTAGTTATTCAAAAGGACTCGTTTACAAAAGAATTTTTAGATTCGAGTTCTTTTACTCTCGCTAATAAGCTTCCGTACTATAAATATCAATAAAATGCCTTCCTCTGCAATGTTAAACGTCGGCTGTGGCATATTCCAACGGAACCCCTAACGTATATAACTAAACAAATACTCAACTAAATTACAGCTACAATGCTCGGCTAGAGATAGGACTAATATAAATATACCTGGAGTTCTGTGAGCAATGCCAATATTTGTCTCAAATACATTTGGAGAGGATTGAACTTTCAAAAAAGTTTCCTAATTCAAGAACGAATATCTACGAATATTATTTATTGGAATTCAGTTGGTTTTATAAATTTGATTTTAGTCCTAAGACTATATGAATATATATATATGCAAAATACAATACGTATGAAAAATTATGGAAAACTTTACAGGCTGCCTCTACAGTCTGTCTCAGGCTGAGTAGGCTAAAATGGGTATCTTCTTTATTGTTAAAGACAGTGATTTGTTTAAATGTGCTGATCAGAATCCCGTTGATAAAATTTTAAAATTCCCATCATTTTAGAAATTATTTCAAAAAATCTGAAAATCGCAATTTTCTTTACTGTCAAATATCTCCGTAATTTAAAAAGATATGAAAAAATGTTTCAGGTAAAAGTTACTTGATTCGATTAGATACACGTACGATGTCAAAATAAAATTCAAGATGGCGGTTTCCGATATATTGGTAGAAACTTTCTAATAATAAGTGGACACCATGTTGGATTTTTATATAGTTATGTAGCATTATTTTAAAACTATTTTCACCGATGTATCATAACTTATATCAGAATAAAAAATTATTACAAATATTAGGTGTTTTAATTTTAAATCAAGCAAGCATGAAAACAAATGCCCGTTAAGTTTACTTTGGAGACAAACGAAACAAACACAAAACTTTTAAAAACTACTAAATATTAAAATTATAATAAATGCTCAAAATGACCATAACAATTCAGTCATTTATCCACATACCAACCCAGCTATTGGCCCACAGATAAGGGAAAAACTCAAACTTGCTGGATTTTTTCGTAACAAAACGCATTCCGCAAGGTTATCTAAAAGCTAATTCCTGCTTCGAGTTAACATCAGATCATACCCCTATAATCACTCTAGTTAGTACTTCAATAATAAACAAAGAAAATCCTCCAACATTATATGACCATCGAACGGACTGGGGATACTTTAGAGAATTAATTAAAAAAAAACTAGCACTTAATGTACCACTAACAACAAAAGCAGACATCGCGAATAAAGTAGAAAACTTAATCCAAACTATCCATATGACTGCCTGTCAAGCTACACCTGAAATTACCACCGCATTTAGAAACCGTGACTGTTCACTAGTAATAAAAGGAAAACTTGCAAACGAGGCGATTAAGAAGAATTTGGCAAAACAGTAGGTTATCGGAAGATAAACATAGACTCAAGCAAGCTGTCAGGGAATTGAAAGCATTAATCGGAGAACTAAAAAACAAATCCTTCAACGAATACTTCGAAAGTCTTACTGCAACCGAAGACACCGAATATTCTCTATGGAAGGCTACCAGGCGCCTCAACCGGCCAAACAGCAAGTTCTTCCCTTACGCAAAGCAGACGGAACACGGGCTAGTAATGACCAATACAAAGCAGAGACCTTTGCCAAACACCTCCAAGCTGTTTTTCAGCCACTACCAGCAGATGAGCAGTTCGAGGAGAACAATGAAATACGTGAGTACCTTAGAGCTCCATATCAACTTTCTCTGCCTACATTCTCGTTTGCCGAAGTCACAGAAATGATCGCTAAGAGCCTAAAATGCAAAAAATCATCTTCTTCAGCGATACTTATAGAACTGGATATTTGCCCGCCCAGTGTAAAATCGCGCAGATAATCCTCTTACATAAGCCTGCCAAACCACCCAATGAGGGAAAGTCTTATATACCTATTAACCTCTTGCCAATCATTTCCAAACTATTCGAAAAACTCCTAATGAAGAGACTCTCCCCTATCCTAGCAAAGAGCGGCTGATTCCGAAGCAACAGTTGGGCTTCAGAAACCAACATTCTACTACAGAACAATTACATAGATTAGTAGATATTATAAATAGAACGTTTGCCGCTTTTATTGAAGTTAGCCAGGCCTGAGCTTACCACACCTATTCTATATTATCCTAAAATCCCAGCGAGTGTAACGATACTTTCAAGTTCAGTTTGCTGCAAAACCAACAGACTTACACCATATCGGTAGCGGGGTGCCACAAGGGAGCGTTTTAGGTCCGGTTCTCTACTTGTTATATACAGCTGACATTCCAACCAACCACAATACGACTACGGCAACGTTCACAGACGATATGGCGGTTGTGTCAAAGCACTAAGACCCGGTAGCGGCAGCACAAATCTTACAGCAGAGTCTAGACCATGTACAATATTGGTTCAAAGAGTGGCGCTTCCAAATCAACGAAATCTGTAAATATAACCTTTACGAAGCGAAGACGTATTCCGCCTAGAGTACCTATGAATAGACAAATACTCCCCCAGGAAGAATATATCTGAGCCTACACCTCGACAAGGGCCTTACGTGGAAAACACCCATTTGGAATAAAAGGAAGCAATTAGGTTTCAAACTGTGGAAATACTACTGGCTACTTGGACGTAACCCCAAACTTTCTCTTCAGAACAAACTGCTCGTATACAAGGTAGCGCTAAAACCCATATGGTCATATGGGTTACAGCTGTGGGGTACGGAATCCAACTCCACCATTGAAATCCTCGAAAGATTTCAATCAAAAACCCTTCGTATGATAACAAATCCTCCTTTCTATGCCCCAAACCGTGAAATTCGTAAAGACCTGAAAGTGCTCTCAGTGAAGGATGATGTTGTGAAATGCAGTGCTAAATACTTGCAAAAACTAGAGGCACTTCCGAATCCTCTAGCACTTAACTTACTAGACAACAGTGAACAGGTGCGTAAACTTAGAAGAATCTACCCATTAGGCTTACCCTTTCGCTTCTGACTGACAACTATATCTTAGAAGTAGCTCGCATTGGAGAGTCACCAATGAGTGACTACTGCCACATGTTATTCTTTACATAGTGATGTTCATATCCAATTTGCTTATGTTGCTGTAATTAAAATATTGCGAATATACTTATTGTGAGAAAAAAGATGCTCAAAATGCTGGCTGTTATCGGCACAACGATATTTGGAAATTCTTCAACATCTCTACAGGATTTGTTATGATCTATCTTTGGCACAACATGCTCAAATATGATACCAACTAGATGGTGCTCCTGCACACAATGGTAGAAATGTAATTAATTATTTAAATAATAACAGACAATTAAAACAATTAGAATTCAAGAATGTTTAAGTTGAAGCAACGTTATATTTTAATTACACCATAATTAATACTTTGTAAGTATGGAAAACTTTAGGTAAATTGTATGTGAAAAACACGTGACTGATTTTGTTTTATTGTTATATGTGAGCAACGAATATTCACGGAATACTTTAAATTTAGCGCTCAAGTTATTCAAAATTGATAATGAAATTCAAATAACAGATAAATACGAAACATTACTTTCCTACATATTCAAACTTAACAATCGCGTTTCACTCGAGTTTAGCGTTATTGATTCTTGCTTTCAGTAAGATTCGGCCTTTGAAACTTTATTAAGTTTTTACAATATAATAAATTTGCGTTTCAAATTTTCCGCGTTATTGAGTTTAATAAAAAATAAATTTATAAAATAAGGAGCTTATTTATTAAGAATTCGGGCAGTGAATGCCAGTTTAATTTAAAATTCCTTGCAAGCTTCCTTCAAAAACATGTTCGTTATTTTTATAATGCAAATGGCCACTTTAACGATAATTAGTAAACAATTTCTTAGTAATAAAAATCAAAATTAAATTATTTATCAAATATTGAAAAATTTAGAATTCTTCAAGTTGCACGAAATACCCAAATAATTATTTTGTGCTAGGGAATTTTTCATAAAACTCTTAATAATAATATTTAATACAACCGCCTTAAACAGTTGTAGAAGCTCATAGTAGAAAAGGTTCTTTTGTCCTGTTTATAAACATTATTAAATTTTTCGAATTATAGGGAATAGCCTGCGTAATGTAGTGAATGGTTTCGTAAATCTATTGATTAGACTTCGTAAAGTTGTAAAGCAGAATATTTTGAATCGTTAAGCTATCTACAGAATACTGCACAAAAACTAATCTAAAACCAAAATACGCACGTGAAGTTTAATTACTAGCAAACAGTTTTACACTTTCCATTTCCATCAAAGTGTTGGAATTTTCTACGATATGATAAAATATTCTAAATTTTAACATCAGAAGAAGCACGGCCGGATCAAGGAGACGTTTAAAGTTTTAGGGCCCCTTGAAGAAAAAGAAAACCACCAGAAAATAGACATCTATTTGTTAATCTATATGCGAAAGAAAATATAACATAAAAACAAAATAACTCATAAAATAGATCATCTGCTTGCCTTCTTCTAAATCTGTATGGGTGTATTTTTTATCATGTACTTCATTATATTTGGCCATAAAAGGGATTTTGTTGCTCTGGCCCCTTGTGGCGACAGAACACTGAGGCGTGCTCCTCATGCGCTTCATGGATACCCCAGCAATAGTGCGAAGTATATTTTAAAGAAAGTGAAATTACACTAAATATGGATAGTCCATCAGATAGGCCATCACAAATTAAATTTAGAAACGCTAGTTCACCATTTTTTAAAATGTTCGTTTGAGCATTATTTTCTTTAGGAATTATTTAGAATTAGCTGATTCACGGAAACAATTCATTTCAATCGGGCGGTAAAAAACATACATACAGTGAGGTCGTAAAATGCCCTCCCCCCCTACTAACTTTTGACGACTTGATATTTCTTCATAAAATTTTGTATGCTTTAATGGGAAGCAAAATAATACTTTTTAGCCCATTATATTTAAATATTATCTTTTATATTTTATCTTTCAAAATGGCGGCTAGGCGCCATCTTGAACTATTTTTTTTAATAGCAGTGGGGGTCGAGTGGCACTTCATTCGAAAGGTATTTTAATTCTTCCGAAAAAAAAAATGAAAGATGATTGAAAATAATAAGTTTATAGAAAAAATAAGAATTAAAGCATAAAGCAAATAAAAAATATCATACAATTATACATACATAAGGTGATTCTAAACATGTGCGAAAAACTTTAACCACTTATCTTCTTCTTCTTCTGTGTATAGGCCAACGGCCTGTTAATAAACTTTATAGCTGAGGTTATTTAACTCTTAAATCACCTAGTATTTTTTTATCCGGCGCCTTTACTGGTTTAACGGCTAGAACGTTTTTACGTCAATTCACTAAAATGTAAACTGCTTTTTTGTTTCTTGTCGAATTTTAATAAATTTTGTTATTTTTGAAACCTAACAGTCTAAACTTAATTTCCATTCAAGAAAAATGGAACAATTGACTGTAAAAAGCGGATGAATTCTAACCCAGAAGTGGTTTAAGAATTTGGAAATTAGGTGTAAATTGCTATTTCTATTCGAAACTTTTGTTAGATAACTCTATAAATATCAACTTTTCAGAAGAAATTGTAAAAACCTATTTTTCGACAACAGAATACAAGTTTAATAATTAAAATAAAATTTGGGTTAACAATCGTTTTCAAGATATACCCCAATTTGCACATTTTTTTAACCAACTTTTCACTTCAAGTCATATTTCATCTACTTTTCACACTCAATTTCTGGACTGGAAATTAAGCTCCGACTGTCAGCTTTGCAAAAAAAGTATACACAAGAGACCAAAAATAAAAAAAATTCGTTTTAGTGAATTGCAACTTTACATCTGTGAGGGTGCTGAATTTGAAATACATTTGCTAGGCGATTTAACGGTTAAATATCCGTTGTTATAAATGTTTAAAGTTTTTCCCACCTGCTTAAAATCATCCTATATAGAGGGTATTTCGGAATTGCACTGCACTATTTTAGGGATGTGTTCTCCAGCACGAAATAAAAAAACAATTCATACGAACATATGACTCAAATTAATTTATTATAGAGACTCTTCAATTTGTTATTGTCATGGAAGATACCACAAATTTGTTCAGTTTTGCAGAACAAACAGACATGCTTTTAATGTATGGCGAGGTACGTAAAAATGGCGCCGCTGCTGTTCGAAGATACCATGAAACAATGAACAATGAAATAATTCGACAATGCACATCCTAACTTCCTGAGCTGGCTGCTGGTTACCGATGAATCATGTTGTACAAGAAATGGCATTACTAATTTTCGAAACACCCATACTTGGAACGAAGAAAACCCTCATACGACTGCTAGTATGCATTACCAACATATCTTTTCATTAAATGTCATCAATCTCATCGGCCCCTTCTTTTTACCAACAATGCTTTCAGGAATATCTTAATTGCTTTTTTTGCAAAATGATCTGTATGACCTTCTAGAAGACATTTCGATTGCCAATAGGCAGGGGATGTGGTTTATGCATGACGGTGCCCCTGCTCGCTTTTCTCATATTGTCACTGATTATTTAAACATAACATATGGTAGTCGATGGGTTGGTCTAAACGGACCTGTTAAATGGCCATCACGATCTCCTGATCTAACGCCACTAGATTATTTTGTGTGGGGCTGGATGAAGTCTATGTTTTATTCTACGTCTATTGGCACACAAGAAGAGCTAAGGAATCGCGTCGTGGAAGCAGCAACAACTATCATGGGTCGTCATGATGTTATAAGACGTGCCAGAGAAGCATGGATTCGTCGTGCTGAATGCTGCATTCAACAAAATGGAGACCACTTTAAACAGTTACTCTGAATGTTTTATTTTTATATAAATATCTGTAAGATCTGTTCAATTTCTAGGTCGATTTCCTCAGAGTTTGGCGTAAATACTCTTGCAGATGTCTCCACCTATACGAAACTTTACCATCAAAGAAATAACAGATGAAGTGAAATTGCTAAACAATAAGAAATCACCAAGATACGATCTCATAACTGGCGTTGTGCTGAAACAACTGCCAGAAAAAGGATTTCGATTCATCCAAATTGCTCCTAAAAAGAATCAATGGGAACTCTCTGCAAGGCGAATGGATGCCAAATCATCAGTTTGGCTTTCGTCATCAGCACTCCACAATACAGCAACAAACATAATCCGCACGGCACTCGAATCAAACATCTATTGTACAACAGTGGTTTTAGACGTGAGTCAGGCTTTCGACCGAGTATGGCACCGAGGACTATTGCTAAAGTTAAAGAATCTATTCCCCCATCAATACCATCAAATATTTCAGTCATATCTCTCCGGCCGCTATTTGCAGACAAAGGTCAACAAGGAAACCTCGAAAATGAAGCTAATAAAAGCAGCAGTTCCCCAAGGCAGTGTCCTAGGGCCCTTAATGTACCACTATTTACATCTGATTTGCCAACCACTGATGAAACGGACACGGGAACATTCGCCGACGACACAGCGATAGCATCATCAAGACTACAAATCCATTTAAATCTAATCGAAATATGGTTAAAAAAATGGAGAATTAGGGTCAACGAGGACAAATCGGTACAGGTCACCTTCACGATGAAAAGGTCAACATACCCACCAGTTACCCTAAATAATAAAGTAATCCCTCAATCAAACGAAGCCAAGTATCTGGGATTAAATTTAGACAGGCGATTAATATGGAAGTTGCATGTAACCAAGAAACGACAAAAATATGGACTTAAAAATTAAAAAGATGTATTGGCTAATTGGCAGAAAGTCTACTCTGACAATAGAAAATAAGTTACTGTTATACAAAACCATAATTCGCCCCATCTGGACATACGGCTGTGAACTTTGGGCGTGCGCAAGCAGGTCAACAATAGACATAATACAACGTTTCCAATCTAAAATCTTGAGATACATGTCTGACGCCCCATGGTACGTATCAAATCAATCGTTGCATACTGACTTCAAAATTCCATATGTCAGAGAGATTATCAAACAGAAACCTACAAAACACCACCACATCATAGAACTTCACCCTAACCCTACAGTCGACGCCTTAACTGTAGAACCGGAAGTACGAAGACTGAAGAGAAGTGGCCAAAAGACCTACCGGAATAAATCAAGGACGACGCCGCTGGGTGCCCATCCTAACGTCAATCTTACATACTATTAGCTCATAGAATGTGTACATTATATTCTGATGCTAATAAAAATCACAAAAAAAATATCTTTAACTTTCAATATCTCGGTAATAAATTAATTTGAGCCATATGTTTGTATGAACTTTTTTGTTTATTTCGTGCTGGAGAACACATCCATAAAATAGTGCCGTGCAATTCCGAAACACCCTGTATATATAAAATACTTGTTTACTCTTAACGATTTGTTGTATAATGAAAACATACCATCGTATAGTTTTCATGGTTAAGGCTGTATTATAATATGCTTTACAGTTTTACAAATATTCGATGAACATATATTTGCTAATAATAACTAAAGTAGTTGTGTAAGAGCACGAACAATTGATAATTAAAGTTGTTCTGTTTGTTTAACTAGCTTGCAATAAGTTTGTGGCTATTTGTTATTTCAACATACTTTATTCAATCATAAAACAACTTGCCCAGACTTTCAGTTCATAGCGTAAAATTTAACGCTTTTATGGTCATTGTAAAGTAACTAATTTTCATTTAGCAGTTCAGTTATCCAGTTTTAATATATTCTGTTTTAATATAAATTCATCATCATCATTAATGGAAAATTAATAAATAAATATAATATTATATTATATTATTATATTGTTCTTCTTCTTCGCAGCGCTCAAAGCATCCACTGATGCATATTACATTTCCTTATTAATTAATATGAATTTCAACGAAATAAGGCCAGAATCAATTAACAAATTAATGGGAAATACTTTAAGTTAGTACCACTTAAAACCCTAGAAGGTAGTATTCGATATTCCTCGAACTAAAGTTTAGAGTTCTCTTACAAACGTGACCGTCGTAGTTACTAAAACTACTCGTCCCGTGTTATTTGAATCTTACGAATTTATATTTTGCAAAACAAATTTTAAGTTGTAGTTTACAGAAGCCACTTCTTTTCTATACATGGTGATTACTGATTACTACATAGGTATCTTAGTAAACTCTCCATTGTTTAATTAAATAAAAACCAAAGTAGTTACGTTCTATTTATTATTTACTAATAAATAAGACGCAGTTTTGTAATAGATAAATTTCCAATATTTATTTCATATCATTTACAAAACAAAACAAGAGCCAAGATGGCATAAAAATATGTTGATATGATACTATTAAAAATCAACAAAAAAATAAATAACCAAAAACAGAAAGAAAAACACTAATGTTCAAACCGCCGCCCACCTTGTTGTTCACATAAGTCAGTCCGCGCAAAAGAAAAATTTCTAACACGAGTTAGCATGTGTGGAGTGATTGACATACATGATTCAATAATTCTTTCTCGTAAATCTTCTTGAATTTCTACAGGAGTTTCGTAGACATCGTTTTTTACTTTACCTCACAAAAATAAATCCAACGGAGTCCAGCGCGGACGACGTGGAGGCCAAAGATGAATTGCGCATGTTGCAATTCATCTGTTATGTAGAGTTTCATTATGGTAGTGTCTTACAACTCTATAGAAGTGGGCAGGTGCTCCGTCATTTTGAAATAACATAGACTGTCTAACAGGAAAAGGAATGTTTTCTAAAAGTTGAGGCATATCGTTATCAAAAAAATAAATACGTTTCCCATTTAAACTGCTCTCAAAAAAATGGGGACCAACTAGAAAGTTGTCAACGATACCACACCACACATTTAAAGTAAAAAATCTATGCAAGCGTGTTTGCCGAATTCAATGTGGCTTATCTTGTAAATAAAATGGCAATTGTGTCTATTTATACACCCATTGTTATTAAACGTCACTTCGTCAGAAAATAAAATATCTCTTAAAAAGAGTGGATCAATAGTAAACATCGTTTCTTAAGAATTTGCAGAAATTCACTCGACGTATGTAATAATCTTCAGTAAGGTTTTGCATTAATGTGGCGTGGTAAGGATGTAACCGATATGCTTTTAAAATGTTATATATTGAACTTTGGCTACAGCCTACAGTTCTTGCAACTGCTCATTGGCTTGAGTGGGGATTATCAGTTACTTTTTCGATGACTGCGCTTTAGCTTCTACAGTTGTGACATGTCGTTTGAGTTGGAAAACTGTCTATATTGCCGCAAAATCCTTTCCAAACGCCTGAAGGGGGTCTTCTCTCTATTAGAATACATCGAAATTGATTGTTATTACCACAAGAATCTACACAAATCAACAACTTCGTACAAAAGTTTGTTAAGTTTTGACAAAACAGTAGCTTAAATTTGTCTGGCCAAAGACTCTTAATGTAAAAAAGTATTTTTTGTAGCTAAGGAGAAAAGTTAACTATGTATTTCATGTGAGAGGTGTAGCCTACCTGCTCGTTACAAGATAAAATGATCACACTGTATATTTCTATCACTGAGTGAATTTAGACATTTTTTACATTAATTACGTTTTACTTTATAAAAGAATTCTTATTATTCGCTTTAAAGTGGACATTTAGAATGAAAAGAATTGCATGTAATCATTTTCAAATGCACATTTTAATACCTTTAAATGTTCACAATTTATGGAATTTAGTCATGACTTAGAATAATTCCCTGTATTAAAATGTTGATGTTGTTCTAAAGAGACTCTAAAAAAAGCAATAGAATAAATGATACTTTCAGTTTTAACGTGATTTTGTTAAGTTGTCTATATAGAGTGTTCTAAATACAATCATAAGTAAAGGTAACATCAAAATAACTTATTGGAACAGGTATTATTTTTTCATTATTTGACCATAGTATAGATATACTAAAATGTGAAATAGTTTAATTATTATGTATCCAAGAGAATTTCATATTTTTATTAATGCTAACTAATCTAGTATAAAACAATTTCTAAGCATTGCATTCTTTGTCTACCCCCAATAACACCGAATAAAACCAAACAGATTTTAAATTGTCCGTGGATATTTCTGGATATCATACCAATAAAGTTAGATTTTCACATAGAAATCCTCAAATGAAAACCTATTTATTTGACAAGAAGTTGTTGCTAAATGTTTCCGCAGACCAAACCGTTTTGAGCTTACAATGACAGGATCATAATCGTACCCAATACAAATTCGAACATCTTCAAGTGAAAATTATTGCTTCTCGCAACCGTCGCCGGTAAAAGGGCGTTCGGTACGAATTAAGCACTTGTAAGGACACTTAATTTCCACCAAAGTAGATTATGAAGTGAATTCTCGTCTTGCGGTCCTCGGTTGCTCACTTATTTGACACAAAAACACTTACCTAGCGAGTACTCCACAATATGAACCCCTGAAAGGCCCCCTTAAACTATGCGAGCACATCAAGGGCCTCAGCTTTCGCGATATTGTCTTCAGCCGTAAGTGTTTACAGGAGCAGTGGGAACACCTGCGTAATTGTAGATACACTATGTGATTACATTACACCGCTTGGAATGTGCTCTTCAGTTCAGAACATACATTTGGGAAGGTTAATTTTCGAGCTAGAAAGGGTGAATCGTAGGCGTGTTCGCAGATTATTAACTAAACAACTCCTACGTACGTTTCATTGTTTTAGGTTCTGCAATTAATTGACTCAATAACAGCTGTAACAATGCGCGTCTTTCATAAGAACCCGGTTATTATTTTAAGGCGCCAAGGCGCGAAATGATTTGCAAACGCTGGATAATGTTCAGTAAAATTCACTACAAGGGTAACATTGGTTCACTGAAACTACTTTTAAGTTGGTCGTTTCCTGAACTATTTTATTATTATGCGATTTGGTTTAATTTGTTCAATCTGGTCTTCTGGTTGATGAAGAAAATAAGAAAAAAAATGAAAGGAACTTACCTTCTTGTTAATAGTTAATGCTAAAATTCAATCTACAAACAAGCAAATTTTTCCAAAATCTTCTTCATTTTGACTTTGGTATCCACAGCAATTCCTGCATGTTTTCAAATTTAACAATTGTATAAGTTATTATATCTTGATTTCTGATCGAAGAATAAATTAAACCATGACATCCATAAATAAGAAATTGTTTTCGAAGAGTGCTCCACATTTGATCGTTTTGATTAATACCAAGTACTAAACATTTTTCACAACGTCCTGTATTTGAAATTAACCTCTCTTGGTTGTATTCCAAGTAACAAGTCGATCATTATTTTAATTTTATCTTCATAGAAGAAAATACATGTCAAATTGTAAACAAAGATTAGCTTAGTGAATAGCATTCTCAAATTGTTGTGATTATTTTAAGGCATCTTGGCCGTTTCTTAAATTAGATTTAAATTAATTCTAGTGGTCTAGTTTCTGAATAAAAGAAATGCAAGTGAAGAGTTCAAATTCTGTAGATGGCTTAGGTTAGATTCAACATCAACGGCCTTTCATCCCACTGCTGGGCATTGACTTCTTTTGTACCACGTGCTTCTCCTTAGCACTAAAATAGAAGCACCGTCGATTCCGAGTGACAGAATTTCTAGAGAAGGCATTAAGATCACACGGTTGCCAACCGAATTGAAAATGGTCTATGGTGTGCTGCAGCACAAGATTTTTATTAACTGCCGTGGTAATGCACTCAAGCCAACCGAGCACCTTATAAGTTAGGTTACTAACACGAAAACAAGTCACGGCACTAAACCATTTTGGTTACAAAAAACTTTTACCGTTTGTGTTTCAGTAACAAACTTAATCGGGTTCTCTGTGAGAACGAACTTAAATAGAAGTCGGCTATTAAATGTGTTTTCAGAAACCAAAACCAACGAAAAAATTGGTCACAAATACACTGCATTTTGAGGTAAAATTATGTATTTTTAAGTCACCTCACATAATGGTCACACTTGAGGTAAAGCTAAGCCAGTTATCAATTTGAAGTATAATTCCAGTAACAAAATGTATATTCAAACATACTAATTTTGGTTAAATGCATACTGAAAATCAGCGGCATGGCATTAGCATGCCAGGATTCACCGATACATTCCCAACACTTTTTTAGCGTTGTTTTGACATTTACGTCGCGTCGGCCACTTTAATCCACAATTTACAACCTCTATAGATTATGTGTTATTGAAAAGTCTCTGATAATTACTATACAGGGTTGGGCAGAAGTACAACCGTGCAAATATCTCTAATACAGCAACCGCAATTTCGGCACAATTTTCTGTATGAAGGTTCCGATATACGGCGGATATAATATAAGTATTGGCGGTTTAAAACGACTTCCGGTTTAACCGGAAATGATATACATTTTTTATTTTAAATAGAATACCCTATATATTTTCTGATGTATTGATAAAATTCTTTTTTGTAAGTTCAGTGATATAAGGTTTGATACCTTTATTTATAATAATTCTAGAGATATTAAAGAAAACACTCAACAATAATACTTTGTAATTTGTTTTACTATCTAGCAACAAATGAGAACAAAACAATAAAAAACAAGAAAATAAGAAAACACAAATAACATGCCTTGAGAAAATGCTCAAAATGACTACCATTTAGTTCTCGGTTTCGTGGTTCGGAGGGCACGTTAAAGCCGCCGGTTCCGTCTACCACTATGGTGGTAGCCGTTAGGTCAAGTCAGCGGCGCAAGTGTGTCCTGGAAATTCTGACTTGGTGTCAGTACCACTACGGTCAACAAGATACTCTCCAGTTTTAATTCTCCTTCGGTAGTTCGATTAAACTCTAGTTTTTAAATCTCCCGAAGGAAGAAATCCTATGAATTCAGGTCCGGAGAATGAGAGAGCGATGCAATCTTGATCTTCTATGCAGATTACTAAATAAAGTACACACTTCCTGCTGAGTTCTAAGATGCTCACCAAAACAACGATAATTATAACTTGAATTTGTTCTCTTTCTGTTACTTGAATCACTTCTGATATTACATTTAGTAGTTTTAATTAATTAGTTGTGGGCTAGAAGTTATCGCGTTAGACTTCTAGGCTGAAGGCTCTGGATTCAATTCCCAATACCGGAACATTGGTTTTTAACGGCCGTTCTCCCTCGCAAGGCAATGGCAAATTAGTGGTATTCTGTTTAGTAAATCTTCTTTGGAGTAGAAGTGTTTACACCTCCCGTGGTTCGGAGTCCACGCTACGTTGTAGGTCCTCTATATCTGTAACACATTAAAGACAAAGCACATGAAAAAGAATTAATTGATTACTGCAAACACACTGCCTAACCTATGGAACATCAACACAACACAAAACGAAGCCAACTAACTTTACCAACTTTACAAAATTGTTATCATGAACTGTTAGATAACAGTTACAAAAAATTATTGTTTAATATTTTTAGCATTATTAAAAATAAAAGCATCACACCTTATATCAGTAAACACGCAAAGAGTTCTATCCATTTATCAGAAAACATACAGGGTATTCCATTTGAAATAATAAAGTTAATATCATTTCCGGGTAATATGGAAGTCCTTTTAAATCGCCAATACCTTCCATGAATTCGCCGTATATCAAAACCTGCATGTAAAAACTTTGTCGAAATTGCGCTTACCGTATTAGAGATGTTCCATACTTTTACCCAACCCTGTATATAAATTACAGCCCATTGGTTGTTTTAATAATATTAATTAGACTTTTATTTAAATTTTTAAATCTGGTCGCTTAATACAAGAACAAAAAGAAAAAAACTGTGTATTCGCATTTTTACATTAATATACTACAACTTTGTAAAAAGTGTTCTAACCTTCTGGTAGCAGAATAGATAATAAACATCAAATCGGCAAACAAGAATTGGTTGGTTGTTTTGCAATGGTAATTTTACGTTTATTTGAATTATCAAAACTGGTCTTCTTGTAGAAGAATAAAATAAATTCAAATCTGCAAGCAAAGAATTCTTACAACAGCGTGCTCCATATTTGAAACTCTGAGTAATACAAATTCCTGCACCATGGTAAACTGTTCTAAAATAACTACTTTCAAATTGAGTGCCGTTGGTTGTTTCCTAAATGAATATTTATTTGTTTATTTAAATTACTAAATTTCATCTCTTGGTAGAAGTGTAAATAATAAACATCAAATCGGCAAACCGGAACTTTTTTCCCAAAAGTTTCTTCTACATCTGAAGCTTCTAATTATCATCCATTTCTGTAGCTCAGGGAAAAGTTTTCACTAAACTAATGCTTTTATATTCAAGCCCGTGGTGTCTGATTTCAGAATTATAATTTGACTTTTGTTTAAATTATTAAAACTGTCCTCATTGTTGAATTAAAGAAAAACACCAAATCTGCAGACCAGGGATGTATGCAATCAACATGCTTCACTATTGAACTTTTTTGTCAACATCATTACCTAAAGCTCAACGAAAAGTTTTCACTATATTATTAAATGGGGAGAATACTAAAATCAGTCTTTTGGTTGAATAATAAACAAGAAGCAACTATCTGCATACAAGATTTTTTTCAAAATTCTTGGTCTATATATGTATGTGTGTCGTGTCATCAATACGAATTCCTACAGTTGACAAGTTTTAACTAACCCTTGATCATTAGCACATGCTATTGATCAAGAATGCGTGTATTGCACTGCACTGATATAGATCAGTCTACAAATTGACATACCCGTTCTTGTTATCCTTCCAGTTTCGTCTGTCTCGAATTTGTTGCATCCACTGGCTTCCTGCTATGTCTGTAATGTCGTCTTTCTAAGGCAATGCTAAGGTTTCTACAGTTTTACTGGCGACCTGTGACCTCTATTGAACTGTCAATTCTATTGTTTTGCCCAAGATTATATTCCATGCGATTTTTTTGACAAACCGAAATCCACTTTATATATGAAAGCGATTTCTTACACCGTCCTTGGCCGTCTCCGCAACCTAATATACATGCTTCTCTGTCTGTATAGTCGTCATCTTCTATCAATTCAATTCTCTCCAACTTCTCCTTGGTTTTCTTCTTTTGCTGTATTCATCAGGTTTCCATACTGAAACCGTTTTTGGTAACCCCTTTCCGTTCATTTTTCTCATGTGTCCATACCATTTCAACTGCTTAGTCTCTATTAACTCTGTCAGTGATCCGTCTATTTGCATTTTTTTTTATTCTGTCATTTCTTATGTGATCTTACAATGTCAATCTTCAGTACATTATATCCGTTGTGTTAATTTTGTTGTTCGATTTAAATCCCCATCTCCACTATAGATTAGAAAATACTTTTCTTTGTTTAATTTGAACTATCCTGTTTCTATAAGATTCCAGGCAGTTGTTTTTTGAACTTTTTCTTAATGTCTTTCTCCTCTCTTCCATCTGATGTTAATGTTACTCCTAAGTACTTGTATTGATTATTATTTATTATTTATTATTGAGTTATTTTCAATAATTCCCTTGTATGAAAATCCCTAGCCCAATAACCAAATATTTTGCTTTCTCGCCGTTAATTTTCAAATTCCACTGATCGTATTCTTCTGTTAATTTTCTAAACATATAATTTACGTAGGTCCTCGTCTTCAATAAGTATTATCTAGTCATGATGTTACGGGCTAAACGAGCTTTTTCGTCGACCCGCAACAGGATAGGTGGAAAAAGGCCTACAGCTTAGCTCAGAGGAGTAGGGGTGGTTCCCGGAAACCGCTTACGGGAGGGAAATCTTTCTAGTTGTGTACAGGGTAGGTCGAAATTAACGGACGCCATCTTCCAAATCACAGCAGATTACCAGTTCTCCTGGAAGGCTGAGAAGCCAGCAGGGAATCGGACTCACCTTTATTGTGCCTCCTCCTGTACATAAAAGCTTGCAAAGTTCATGCACACAAAGATAAAAATACACAAAAATAAAAGATGTGGTATAATTCAAGACAAATATAATTCAACTATTTGAAATAGGTGACACAATACAAAAACAAAGACTACATCGACAATGATAATATTTATAGTTTAATACAAGACTTTGTTGGTACGTTCGAACTGAAAAAGGCTCGCCGTCAGTGGCTTGCGATGTTTAATTCCTTAGAACACATCTACGAAGCTAGTGGCGTCGGAGTTTACAATTTAATACAATTTATGAATAGACTTTACAGTTAACCTAAAGAAGAAAGGACAACTGGCGACTGAAGGTCGCTTTACGTCGTATTTTTATAAAAAAAAAGGTTCAGCACTTGAAACTAGAAGATTAACTCAGAGACAGTTTTCACCACACAATTAGGATTTCTCCTATCTTAGTATTGTTCGGTAGGGAGCAGAGAGAGACACAACTGCGGTGTTCCTAAGATCTTCGGGAAGCGGGAAAAATTCGCTGGTAGGCCCCTGAAGATTGGATCGCTTCTGACAGGGCTTTTTCGACGTCGAGGGAGAAGAGGTGGGAATTTCAGATGACCATATCGACCATATCCGATACAAATCGAGAAAACAATTTCACTGAATTGATTTTGCACAAAGCTAACACTCTGCTAAAATATATATATATATATATATATATATATATATATAATCCGACGTAAGTCGAAAATTCTTTTGATTTACGCAAAAATACGAAACGATAACTTTATTAGCAAAAGAGCTGCAAACAGAACCCGGTATTCAAAACAAAAACACGTCAATTCACTCTCAAAGCGTAACGTCCACTCTTTAACTTAATTTAATTAGCGGTCCCTGCAGATGGAATCGGGTGACCGAGCTGAGCAAAGGTGATTCGACTGAAGAACAAAACGCAACGCGAACATGGCATTGGCATTGGCCAAAAAGATTACACCACATTGCGAAACATGGTGCAACAATTCTGGAACAATTAACACGTGCGACTTCCGAGGAACATAACAATACTAAGTCCAGGCGCTGCAGACGAAAGGGGTTCTAAGAATACCTTTTCGCCGGCGTTAACAGACTAAATAAACATGTCAAACGTTCGATTATGTTTCGAAAGTGGCCTCCCATAAATTTAATTTTTGAAGATATTGAAAATTGTAATCAACATAAGAACGGCAATTAAAATAGAATTTTAATTGCTATGAAGTGGTAATTAAAATATGACTTTAATTCAGATGAAGTGGCAAAATCAAATGAACACAACAATCACCAACCATTTAACTATAAATATTTCTCTGTGGCATTCCATTTTTCATTCTTGTACACTTTCTGGACCATTGTTTTAATGCTTCATTGATGTAAACTATGAACAAAGTCGAGGAAATGCAACAGCCCTGTGTCAACTCCATATTTACTACACATTTATCTGAGTAACTTTGCCTGACTTCTATTTTCTTTATCCGTCCTTATGTACGTTCTTCACTGCATTTACGTAACATTTTTCCACCCCGTTGTCTTTAAATGCATATATAACTTATTTACCGGAACACCGTCGTAAGTTTTTTTCAAATTAATAAATGTTGTATGTAACTGCCTTCTATATACTTAGTTTTTTCCATTAATTGCTTGATGTAGAAAATGTTCTCAGTGCTTGACCTTGAGGTGAACCAGGAACCTTAGCATACTTGCCAAAAGTCAACCTGAATGGCATGTTATAATCATATGCCTTTTTTATCATTACCCTCATTGTTGCTAGATGCTCTAGAATGTTTTACTAAATTAATAAATATTTCCATATTCAAGTTTGTTGGTTGTTTTCTGATATTAAGTTTTCTCTTAATCTATCTCTCTGTTACGTTACATTGTCGAGATTATTTATATAAATTGTTAAAACATGTTTTTGGTTGAAGGAACAATCAATCTACAAACAAGGAAATATTTTCCAAAAGGTTGCTTCACGTTTGACCCTTTTCATCAAGACTAATTCGAGCAGTTTAATGGAGGGGTTTCACCAAATTCCTGTATTCAAATTGAAGCCCGCTTTCTCCAACTTTAACAAAACTTTTGTTGATGGTCACTTCCATCGAACAACAGAAGGCAAAGCCTGAAAGCAGCCGTGCAGAAATCATAAAACAATACCATCAAAGCCGAATAAATGTATTGTCTATCAAGTACATCAAACGCCCTTTGATGTAGGTGCTAAAGCAGAGGAGAAAATGTTCCTTATTTGCATTTTGGTAAATTATTTCAGAAATCATTGTTATTTGAATTGCGAAAAATATTGTGTTTTAAGGTCATTATAAACTTAGGATACTGCAGAAGTTTATTGGACGTTAATCTAAATTTTGCAAAGGGAATCAAATATTCATGGTATTGCCTCAATTTACTTTTGCATTTGAATTGCATTATTACACACATAATTTGCTCATTGCAATTATACCAAACTCAGTTCAAATTTCAGTCTCTACAATCGTATTTAATTATGAAGCTATTTATTGGAATAAATCATATGACCAATTCTCTGCATAACATAACATAATAATGAATGTGGTAAATTGCACTGGCAGAATTAATGCACAAACATTGTACAGCCTTTATTTAAAACCTCCAAATGTCAGTTAAGTACAAATCAAGCAAAATTCTCCTTCACAGAGGTATTAATTACATCGATGGAAAAAGAACGAGAGTAAAAAACGTGGGATGCTGTTAATGCCGCTGACAAAAAATGTCAGTTTGGAGACAAGAAAGTTAAATAATACTTAAGGAACTAACTCCCCAAAGTTCAACAAGGAAGTTTGTATTCCCACTAACTTTTAACACCGGGAAATTACTTAGTACGTACTTTTAACTTTTTAAAAAACCGCAAACCCGAATTGAAAATAAAAAAGGCATTTATTGAGAAGGCGATTGTATTAAAAATTTCTATGTAAAAGAGATATCAGAAACTTCCTAATTGTTTTACAAAAAAAAGTATCTACAAGTTTAAAAGGGTATCAATTATAGTAACGATTTCTCAGTGTTCGAACTGAAGGTGTGCAAAATTTATAACATTAAATTCTGGTAATTTCCCCTGGTTTATCTACAAAGTAAAAATGCAGGTGCATACACATTAATTGCAACGTAAATTAACAATATAAAGTAAACTTAATGCCTAAAGTGGTATATTTTCCCGTACCCGCTTCGGTTATTAATGTTTACCAAAGCTAGAGCAACAAAACCCGCTGCACACAGTTGCTGAAACTGTCCATGAGCCTTTACGGAATTTGCAGCGAGGAGCAACTTTGCCCATAAATATAAATTATAAGAATTAATAAAACCCTCTAAATTTCTCCCTTTCGTACAAGGTTGTTATGTTTAACAGTCGCATGTAAATTTATGTATCACCGCATTATATAGTTTTGAAGTTGTGCTTAATTAGGGGAATTTGAATTTACTGTTTTGTAGATACCACGTCTAACATGCAACTGCATCCTGGTTGTAAAGTTCTCTTCGAAATGCAATCTCAAGCGAGTCTAACCCGCTAACTAACCAACCACGGTTTTAATTAAGCGAGTTTCTGCTGGTAATTTTGTGGGAAGTTTGGGGCAAAAATGGGACATTCTTAAAGGCAAATATAATCGAGATATGTTTTTGATTTATAAGCCAGGGTCGCGTTTTATTTGAAACATATAGAAACGAGCTCTGATACCGAAAGTTATTTGGTTTTATTGCTCAGAGCCACAAGAAATCAGTAGCGCTAAGTGAATACGAAAAGGCATTCGTCGTATATTTGGTAGTGAAATATATGCAAAGCCCTATTGAAATCTCGCTCCGTATAACCCTAATCAGATGCCATAAAGTACGTTCAGCGTCCTGTACGCTCGTTATCGCCAAATACTCTGTACTGAAATATCTACATACGCGAGGAAGTAGAAACACATAGCGGATGCACTTGCTGAAACCTTTTTATTTCTCACCTTTTGTGATATAAATCGATCGCCCTCTTCGCCTTTGTGCAACTGACCGTAACAGGATCAAAATATATAGGCCTCCTGATACACATACACCATCCTTGCTGAAATTCTTTTGATGAAAAAACTAATGTGTTTTCGATACGTTTGATGTTATATTGTCATGCATGTAAGTTTTTTCACAAAGGCCTTCGTTTGTGGAAAAAAGCATCTAATTAATTCTTGTGTTTGAACCGCAACGTATAATAGTGTAAAGGCGCAAGTATGAAAAATAAAAAATTATAGTCAATCGCGTCTACATTTTCACCAAGATAGTGTAAAAAGTCCTGTTTTATTTAAATAGCTAAAAAAGCTAATGCATCAATTTTTTTACTATTTTCCCGTCAAGTACTATGTCATATAATATGCGTCTAACGAAATTGGTTATTTTCTGTCTGGCTACTGACATTTGTTAGTCAAATTTTAAACGTAAACATAACCTACACTTTACAACGAAAGTATTTGTCTTTTCACCTTTGGTGAAAACCGTCATGTGTAGGATAGAATTTGAAGTTAATTTATTATTCAAGTGTTTTACATAGGGTGTACCTAAAATTGCGCTAAAATAGCATGGTTATTTTCCTTGAAATACTCACTAAAAATGTTAAAATTATTTTGCCTTCGGTTTACTAGTTTCATAGTTATTGTTAGTCAAAGATCCAAACTTTACGATGAAGATGATGAATTTCACATTGTAAATGAATTAATTGCTACATCTTAACAGGCATTGGTTTTGTTTCTGCTGCTTCTACCGAAGAATTATTTGTGGGTGTATTCCTTCTGTTAAAATTTAAAAAAAGCTTGTGAAAGTGTATTGTTGCCAAACAAATGTTTTTAAGTCATATAGTCGCATGTGAATTTTACTTCATCAAAAATAAATAACGTCACTGTCAATATTTTCGTTTAAGTAAATTAATTACTGCTTAATTATATTTTTCATATCGTTTGTATTTGTTATCCTGTAACTACTCTTGTTTTTCGTTTTCTGCATCGTTATTCTTTTAGTGTTGACATAATGGTTAATGTCAGTACATTCTAAATAAATAAGTAGATATCTCCTTAATTTTAGGCAAATTCCGAGGTAAATTCAAAGCAGCTGTCCGCCTCTACGCCCAACGCTATCCTGATGGACGATATCCATATGCAAATGCTAGGCGAGAATAGACCAAAGAATACAAGATACTGGAAACTGGAAACGTTCCCCGTACCGCCACAATAGACCGTGGTGGATCACGGGATATAAAAACATCACAGTTACAGGAAGAAATATTGAAAACTTTTGAAAGCAAACATTGATTCAGTAATTACTCGCGGTATTGCACAACAGTTTAATGTAAGCCATGGTATTGTACATGGAACAGTTAAAAAATATGGTTTATACCTTTGTCGAATTTAAAAGTTACAAGAATTATTACCGCAAGATTCCCCAATACATGTAAGATATTGCCAATGGTTGCTTAATCACCACGTAGCTAAACCTAACTTTGTAAGTAATAGTTTATGGACTGACAAGGCTACATTTGCACGAGATCGAGTCTTTAATATCCATAATAGACACGAAAGGATTCAAGAGAATCTTCTTTGGAAATATAAGCAGTCATCACTTTAAGTGCAGACATTTATGTTTTTGTAATGATGTAATTGGTTTGTTACATGACATGCCTTTAGCGATAAGAAGGGATATGTGGTACCAAATAACTCCAGCACACTGTAGAGTCAGGGCAAGAGAATGGTTTAGTAACAATTATTCAAGAGGATGTAGAAGGATCCACTAGATAGAATGCTAAATCACCCGACTTAACTCCTCTAGAATACTTGCTTCGGGGATGCTCCATAGATATGGATTACCAGACGTCAGCTGCAAATAAAGAGGGATAAATTCTCAACATTAATTACGCTGCCCGAATTGCAGCCGGCAATAATATTCCTCAAAACTTGGTAGCAATACTTATTCGGAAAGTTGCAGAGCTATTTTCTTTCTTGTTTTCCATGTTCCGCCTTTTTGCTTGTTTTCTGTGTTTCCAAATATTTCTTGTATCCATTCTTTCGCTGTACGTTTTTGCTACCTACTTTTTTTCCTTTATATCCATCAATTCTATATTTCCTCCGTAGTGTCATTTGGGTTGTTCTTCCTTGTCGCTCCGTATTTCTCTCTTTTCGTATGTGCATGCTTTGTTCTAATTTCTACTTCTTTGAACCATTTATATATTTCAATTTTATTTTTTGGGTAATTGGTTATGTTTAATTTTGGCCGTAACCCTTACTAAAATGGCCGAATGCCACATCCGCTTTAACAAACATTAAGTAAAAACCCCCTCCATTTTTTGTTGTATAATAGATTTAACATTTGATGGTATACACAAACTTCCACCTATTACTAACGAATTTAATATACAAACCTATTCTTAACGACTATTCCAGTTTAAATTACTTCGCATCATTTTCCATTCTACTTTTTCTTCTTATATTATTTATTCCAATTTTTGCATTTGAACCACCCACTACGGCTTTGTTTTTTCTAGTTTTTCGTTTTCCAGCGCTTCATTCGTTGTATACTTGTGCTGCCATTTATATATACGTAGCGTGTCATCAATTTTGCCAACTTCGGTATCCTTTCTAATAACTCGAATGATTTTTGATTGATTATATTATACTCTGAGAGTAATTTAACGACTAGAAGCTTCTTCTGAAGGATAAAAACTTATTGCCTACCACATTTTATCCGATAATTTGATTTATTGCACCTGTGATAAGACTTTACAACTTTTGCCGACATGCAAACAGCAAATTAATGTCCTAACGCATAACCCAATCTCATAAAATAAGTTTTCAAATGAACTTTAAGTGCTTCCTAATCCTCTCGTTACTTTTCCCGATAAACTAATAAAGTAACAATAATAACCAACTATTTTGGTTAATTGAAGGAAATTATTTCAAACAGTTGTATTAAACTTCAAAAACTAATTGTAAACTTAAGTGGTAAAACACTTTTTACAGCTGTATATTTTGAATTCTCTCTGATATCTACCTTCATAAAATAATTATTAAGACCTTCTAACTTTATGTAATAATTATTAGCTTTTAGAGGAATACATATAGACATTTTCAGAAAACTAAAACTATTGTACCTGCTGCAGCAGGAAATACACGGAAGCCATTTTTCAGTTATACAATCGACTTACAGAAGTGCTAAATTTTGTTACCGCTATAATAATACAAAGTGGAAACTTATGGGAATTATATGATAAGGTGGAGGTAAATAATATGGGCCTGTATCACAACGTCGAGTGATCACAACATCGACCCTATATTTTATATTATCACAACGTCCACTAATCTACAGTTGTCACAACATCGACCGTGACCATAACATCAACTAGGTTGCTGTTGTCACACCGTTGACCGGTGTTGATCATAAAGTCGACTGTAATCGTAATGTCAACCACGATCTTATTATCGTCGATCAATATTAATTTTCACGGTCTCAATAATGTTAGTTATCCAAAAATATTGAGATAATAATTATTTTTTTATTTTCAGTAATTATTTATTTCCGCTATATTTCTAAATTGAAATAAAACAACTACTGTATGTAACTACTATTGGCATCACTTTATTTACTCGTAAGTGTAACAAAGAACTGACGGAGAATCGCCATCCGTGCCATTTATATTCCTGGGCCACCTAATTCTCGAACGTTCTTGCTGCTTCTGGCCGTTGTCGGGTCGGCGGGGCAATACACAGATCAAAAACTCACCACCGGTTCGGCGTTTTTATCTCAATATTTTTAGATAACTAACATTATTGAGATCGTGAAAATTAATATGAACGACGGTAATAAGATAGCGGATGATATAATCATGGTCGACGTTGTGACCAACATCGGTCGACGTTGTAATCACGGTCGGCGTTGTGACAACAGCAAACTATTCGACCTTGTGATCACGGTCGACGTTGTCATCACTATCGACGTTGTGACAGCTGTAGACTAGTCGCCGTTGTGATCACCGTCGACGTTGTGATAATGTAAAATATAAGGTCGACGATATGATCAGTCGACATTGTGATCAGGTCCCAAGAATACTAAAACATAGCCATAGAACTGAAAATTTACGTTGGTATCATTATCACAGATATTTAATTACATTTTATGTTAAATAATTACTTGATCATTAAGATCCATTGCGGCAATCCGTTAAATAAGCTTTGAACGCTATAAATTGAAAGCTTATATCCATTTCTAAACCCGATTACGGCTAATGATGGAATATACTTCAAATATTCTAAAAATCGCAATTAGCGTCAGAGAAAAATTTAATATTTGAAGTCATATGCGTGACGAATTGCAAAAATGCTGCGTTATATGCTTAATTAGGCTACCAAACAGTGAGATGAAAGCAATTCGTATGATGTTGCCCGAGAGCTTACAAATACTTTCTTGGGAATACATCCACGCGTTTCAGGTTTTAATACCAAACTAGCCTTCAGAGTACCTAACATAAAAATTACCTTCTGACTTTTAATTTTAATACAAACACCGCCACGCTAATTAATATAGCAGACGGAAAATAAATACCATTCCAACTGGTCAGAGAAATTAAGCGCGTTCTCCAGAGACTTGTGGTCTAGAAGCTAAACAAATAATCATGATGTTGGTTTAATCCAACAACTAATATGCGAGTTCTAGATACACGATAGGATTTACTCAAGCTATTAAATCATGCTGGAGCTTACTACTTCGCCAATCTGGGAATTCCTAACAGATTTTCTTGAAAAGGGACGCTTTTTATCTAAGAAACCAATGTCGTTGTAGTTCTTATTTAATGAGACCTACAAGGAATTATACTTAAATATAAGCAAATAAAATTAACTTGGACAACGTTGAAAACAAATGTTTAATTAACAAAGTTAATGACACTGCAAGATTTGGTAGAATACAATTAACAGCTTTAGTAGTAAAACATATTAATCATTTTTATGGACTGTTTGTTAAAGGAACGTAATTTATTATTATAAAACCATTTACAAACATAACACCTACTAAATGGCAAATTCTTTTCTATTCTATTCGATATATTGTTTTTAACTAAATTTTAGGAAAACATGATATGAGGCATCCTATGAAAGCAAACTGCATGCAGGATAAATGAAGATAATATAGGCTCGAATAATATTCGTAAAACAGAATGTCGGTTAATAAATTCGTATTGCTGACCTGTATGGAGCTCCATCCTGCTGAAAATATATGTTATTGTTATTTCACAGTCAACGTTCCTCAGTAGAAAAGATTTATACCATAACCATGTATCGTCTACACATAACTATAATTGTTATGGCATTAGTAATGTCTTCGGAATAAAGCGTTCCAGTTAAAAAATGATGGTGTCATTTGACAAAAGTTCTATTTTTAAAAATTGATTTACTAACTTTTGTCCTTTAAGCAGTGCTTCCGCCGAGCCTTGTATATACTTAAGTACGAAAATACTATGTTCTCATAAATATTACATTAACTATGGGTGAATAACCGAACTAAATTTTTAGAAACAATAACATATAAGATATACTAGAATGAAAACATTTCACAATTTTTTCAACCTGACTTTTAATGTGTCAGTTTTCGATATTGCGCTATCATGTACAAACGCCCCACATATTGAATCTAAAAATTCAGAGCTAGCAAACTACTTAGTAAAAGTAGTATCTAAGTTACGCTATAAGAAACGTTTTAAAGTTTTTCATACACATAGGTTCTACATCCATTGAAGGCGAAATGTCAGAGCTCCCGTATTTTTGCTCACAAACGCGGTTGTCGCGTGCCAAATTAATAACATGTAATGATGTGGTGAGCATCACACATTAGACAACCGCACTATTTCCCCTTATTTATTTGAATGCAGGTCTCCAATTACGCCAGGCATACCAAGTCGGGGGTTTGAACTGGACCACACTGACACTTTTTCATATACTACCGCTACTATTATACTAGCTATTTCATCTACGTGTTTACTACTTTTTAGACAGATTTCATTTGAGTTTAACTTTATCTTCCTTCAAGTTTTTTTTATAATAGTTCCACCCAGTTAAAGCCGTTTCTTCATAGTCACCCAGCCAACAATGAAAACAACTTAATTCTTGTTCATGTATTCGCACTATTAAAAGAGAAAACTTTAACAATGTGTAGCACACTAAACGCAACAATCAAACTAAAGGTTTGAAGATACCGATACAGGATCTACAGGATTAAGTTGTATGATTAGGGCCTCTGGACTTTCCATTACCTTTATAATTGGAAGTCACCACTTTTGGGAAGTTTGTCAGCCTAATTCTGTCTGTAACTGTAACACCTACTATTTTGGCTACTTATACGAATACTGTGTAAAATAGTTAGGCAAAAATATATCCTTGATAGTGTTGTCAAATATATGTAGCAACAAAAGTAGCTCCATATATTTTCACAACAGATACTGATGATTTTTTTATCTCACACAAGTTAGTTTTTATTTCTTATAACGCCCTTTAAAAAACTATAAAGTATCCGGCTACAAGTGGATTAAGGAAGACAATCACTTTAATATCCAAACGCGTTTGCTTCTATTAACCTTTTAAAATGAAACTTAAAAGCATTTTTATATATCCAGGTTCAAGAGGTTATACCTATCCACTGATATTTTCGATTGAGTTCGAGTTTATATTGCGTTCTAGGGCATCTATGGTGAAATAGAAGGTTTTTGGAATTGTTGCTTCCACTGGTTGTGTTTTAGGAGCATTTTGTTCACAATTCTAAGGACGTCCTTTGTAACTACATACAAAATAGCGCAATAAAAATAAACCACGAAATTTCTTATATATTATTTAGAGGTAATTGTTGCATGGCTTGCGCCAAATGAATGCATTTGACACTGTCGTTCTTTGTACATCATCAATCGGTCTTAGCTTTGGACGCCTGTTTTTAGCTTCTCTTGGATGATATTCACCATCCAAGTTTTGGTTCACTTCTCTTTATTCATTATATAAACAAGAGTTGTACAGTTCCAATTTTACTTTCCTCTTTTTTTTTGACAAAATCTCCCCTTTATTTTGGAAATATTTATAATATTATTCGTCCTATGTTTCCTTGGTAGCTTGTAAATATTCACTTATATGTGCATCAATACATTAATACTGTTAATGCACTTATTATAAAATAGGTCTTTATGGTAGTTAAATTCTGCGCAACACCCTTCCAATCATTTATTAGACTTTTTAGTTCTACCTTACTTAATTATTTTCCTAAGAATATCCTACATATACCTAATGATTCTTTATTTAAATTTAACTTATTTGTTCTACCAATTCAACATTTGGAACACACCTGGATGGGTGGGTTTAAATCCGTTTAGAATCCTTTAGTAAACCTAACATTGTTTAAATATGTAAGATATAGAATATAATATCACCTATTGCCCCAAGCTGATGTCAAAAGCTTTCGATATTCAAGGAAAGTCAATTACATCGGAAAATTTAATTCTGCAGTTGTTTATATGAAAACGCAAACTGTTTTTAGATGGTTTAATATTCCGCAGTTTTTCAAGTTTCGGGTTACACAGGTGAATGGTAGTAATCGAGTTTGTTTGTTACTCATCTGATATTATCGTTGGCAGAAATATACAGACTTGTCATAGTAGACATAGCTTTACCATTTGTCAATTATGTTGCATATCTTTATTCATCCTTCCACACCGGTGCTTTTCCTTATTCTAAACATCTTCTCTGTACTATACAGTTTTTCCCGAAACTAACAAGCACATCTTTAATGGTTCTTTTTAGTAGAGCAACTAGTAGAGTTAATAAGGACGCTAAGTAAGACGCAAAGTTAGATGCAGGTTTGCCAATTTGCTTCGTTCAGAAATCAAACAGATGGTACATTCCTTTTCGCTGATTGCAAGAAATTCCATCTTGTCCATAACTTAGGTCATCAGAAAATGTTGAGGCAAGTCCAGTCCCGTAGGACAAATTTTCGCAGGAACTTCCTATATGTGCCAATTTTTCTTTCTGATTGCGAATTGAGCATCGATCTCAATACAAGCGAGTGATAGAATGATTAGCCACGAGAAATAACTGTCTAGATATTGCAGAAAAAATAGCTTCCTAGTGAAGTGGCGAAATTTACGTCGCTGCACAACACATATAGGCTCCTTGGCGAAGCCATAAACAATGAGTTATGGTCAGCTGCTGTAAACGCTCTATTTCTTTTCTTCCGCTGTATTTTGCGGATAATAACCGCCCTAAAGCTTAAGCTGTTGGTTAAACTGCAGGGAGGATATTAGATAGTCCTGTGGTGCCCTTGCGGGATGTTATTGGAATGGGAATGGCGACGTCTGTAACTCAAGAATACATTAAGAGCCTCGAATACGTCCATTTTATTAAATTTTTACATTTGAATTGTCCTCTCGACAAAAGGAAACTGCCCTAACAATGCCGTAGGAGAAAAACGTACACAATAGTTGGCAAAGCAAAGAATTTCTAATGAAAAACCGAAGAAGTTTGCTCTGAAAACAAAAAGTTCGTTGCACTAATAGAATAAACTTTTTATCTGTTGCTAACATTAATCTCTGCCGGATTAAAGTTTTATAATACAGCGGGATTTAACTTTAATTTGCCACATAGCCGAGCTTTATGCGCCTTTGCATTGCACCAGTACTTAGGGAAAATAAAGCAGACAGTGCAGAATATTTATCGCTTTACAGAATATACTACCCTTAAGCTAGACTCTGGAGGATTGCGTTTCACTAGTCACTACGATGAAGCTGTAAAAAAGCAGTTGTGGCCACTGTTGTTATACTTTCGTGTCGCTTTGTACAATTAGTGGAAATGTAACTCCATGAAAATAAAATATAACAACTATGAAAACATTTTTCACTGCCCCCCCGTTGCGATTTCACAACTACAACAACCAGAATAAACACAGAAAAATGTTTCATGTCTTAGAAACAGCTGAGGTCAATAATATTTTTAAAATAATAAAGAGCTATATTATCGTTCCTTCTCTAACAGTGACGTAACGGGTTCAATGTCAACACTTAATTTCATCATTGACAGCCTTTTTATCCTGCTGCTGGACATCGGCCTCTTCTTTGCCACGTGTTTCTCCTAAGCGCTAAGGTAGAAACACAGGGGACCTACAGTTTAAAGTCGAGTCCAAACGACAGAAATGCCAGAGAAGACACGACAGATGGCACGCTATCACATTGCGCCATTACCGAAAAAGTAAATACTAACATAACCTCTCATACACTTTTTGTGTCAAAATTATTAAAGTCTGACGTTTTGTCAACTTATGGAATGCAGTGTGTGTGGGTTGTTAAAAGATGGCAATCAATATTCATGCTTAGACGTTAAACGCATATGTAGACTAAGTTATCTTTTTCTTCGTTCTGCGATTGTTACGTAACGTGCCCAGTCTCTATATTCCTTTTATTTTTATCAAATTACGAATAACAGATAATATTCTAATATATTGCACTCTTACTGGAGAGACAAATGAGCAGCACCTTAACTTTTCAAAGGTTTTTTTTATGCAAAACTATTTGGATCTTTGGTTGCATGTATTTGTTTCTACTGTTAGGGTCGACCTTAGGGTGGCCAATAGAAACTACTGAAGTTTTAATTTTAAATACGGTTGATGCACTTCTGTATTTCATTTATGCAGTTCCTGGGTAATCTAATAGCGGATGCGGTCAGAACTCACTGGCGGTGACAGATAATAAAACACAGATTTACTGCTCTGTCAATAGATATTGGGCAGTTGTACTCACCGGGGCTCCTCCAACCCCCTGTCCCTGGATTAGAACTCGAACTCGAACAGAACACGGATGATCATCTGCCGGCTAGCTGCTATGGCCGCAGTCATTGGCAATCGTAGAGTAAGTTCGACCATTATGCATATCTTCTGGTGCACCAATCCTTCAGAAGGATTTATGCTACGGACCAAGTCCATAGCCAGAGTATAATTAATGTTCACGCCCCCGCGTAAAAGTCAGTCGATCCATCCTGACATTAATGGTGCTTTCATAATAATAATAATAATAGTAGTTCGACATAGGCACATTTACGATGCAACCTCTGCCGACTGACTACCTCCCGAATGATTGCTAGGGGAATAATGATTAATCATGCCACACACACTCTCTACTCATATAGCTACCCATAATTATTACACATCAATCTTGAATAACAACTATAATAGGACCAAATGCTTGTAAACCATATATAATCCGAAGTAGATAATACGTAACCATTTGGGTGAACACATATAACACTTCATGGGATATAAACCATATATAATACCAAGTAGATAATACGTCACTATTCGCGTAAACACATATAACGCTTCATGGGATATAAACCACATTTAATACCAAGTAGATAATACGTTACCATTCGTGTAAACACATATAACACTTCATGGGATATAAACCATATTTACAACCAAGTGGATAATACGTAACCATTCCCAACCATATCCAAAGATATGCAAAGTTACGCATATCTGCGACCACTGCCTGTCGCCGCTGACCCCTCTCAACACCCCGCGTTTCCTTCAAACTCTTATCATTCTTCCCAGCTGATATAGCTAGCCGACAGAAGTTACGTATAATTTTAACAAATGTTTATCTATGGAATGCACGTTTAAGTAATAATCACAGCAGGCAAAAACCGTTGCCACACTACATTAAGTGGAAAAGCGGTATTTGTGTTTACGGCTTTCACATTTAACAAAATTGGAATTGAGGAATGCAAACAACTTTAAGTCTATATGTTAAATTCCATCTAACCTCAAAGATTCAAAGGGCTACACGATAATATAATAATTTTTGAAATTAATGCAAATATGAAAAATAAACAGCGATTCACTGCATAAATATATAGAATATTAGAACTTTTATCGATTATTAAACAAACATCAGAGAATAAATATACAATAATTCGGTCTGAGTAATAAACCGTATACGTGAAAGCTACAATTTGCTTTAAGAACTATGGTATGTGCTGCAAAAATACTTTAAGTATTTACGGATGAGACATAATACGTTCTACATTTTCATGTTTAATACATTTTATTAATAGTTGTTATAACCAATAGCTTGTAAAGTTAGCTTTGAAATCGTTATTTTCACCTTTCCTCACAAATATGGCGATAAATGGAAACGAAAACAAGCAAACAATATTGCTTCATTGATCTATTGATTTTGTTTGTGTTGGTGTATTAAACAAACGTTGTTTTCGCACAGAAACCGTCTAACATTAAATTATGTCAGCATTTCATTGTGTCGTGAACAACAAATAGCTAGTTAGGTTAGGTTGTGAACTGGAGTGACGCTGCATTTTGATGCCCTAGGTCACGTCTGTTAAAAGTTCAACCAACTTTAGACGTACCGATCTTGAATAATCACAAAGGGTAGATGCGTCGTTAGGATGGGTTATTAATTCTGCATGTTTCGGTTTTCCACTAAACTTGAGTACACCCAACTAAAAACAATTTAATAAAGTTGGTACAGGTTATCAGTTGTCAACCATACATAGGTACACGTTGAACCTGTATACAAAAGAGGTAGTGTTAAGTTCAAAATGTCGCTATCGTCCTACTAAATAAACAGGTAATTTGTTTTACATGCGGTTCAAGGTATAACCATGCATAACAACTCTCAATTTGCAACAATTTCGTCATATATGTACCCTGACATAACCTCAATCCTAAATAATTTTGACACAACAATCGTATAATGAGGTTATATACTTTATTACTTTCCAAGCGTAACGTCACATGTTCACAATGCATAATTTATTTCATCCATCCATTATGAATCCACTGTCACTTTTCCAGTTTGTTACTGAATTTTCAACCTTTCTTAATAATTTACATCCAACCGTCACAACAGTAACGGAAGCTTGTTGAGGTTCTGACTGCATATTCCCCAAGCGTTTTATCATTTACTCAAGCTACCATCACAATGGGGGGATAAATAAATATATAACTTTATCATATCTTTGTTGTGTTAAAATCATTTAATTCTGAAGTTGCGTATGACAATTATTATTTAAGAATATGTATCTAAAAGGAAACTGTAACTTATTATTGAGATCATAAATCGTCAACCACTTTTTTTAATAATTTGGTCAAATTAGTGAAAATAACTGTCTATACTATACAAGTATTTTACTGTAACACGCAGATGTATAGAAAAGTTCTTTAGATGGAACTATTTATGCTACCTTTACAAATACAAATACAAAGCGTGATCATTATTTTCCCAACAGTTACATAACTTTGCAAAAAAGGAGATATTGTCTTCATAATTTAATGATGCCACAAAAGCTGAACGAGAACCGTTAATATTTTGTGAAAATATCTTACAAAAGTTTACGGAAGACGGTTGTGCTGTAGCTTAATAGTTTGAGTTTTATTCATTTTTATTTTTTGGCCTAACTCCATAATTGCATAAAATACAGGGTATGTATAAATTAACTAAAAAGCTACACGTAGTGATGTTCTTCGTGAAATCCTAAGTCGAAAATCCTAATATTAAAATGTTGTATCATGCTTCCTGTGTTCTCAGAGACCATTTAAAAGAAACATACATTTGGTACCCCTGTACCCAAACAGGTGTTGTTACTATGCACGGTAACTAAGCTGCTCAAAATGGTTTAAGCATCAAGCTTTATTATGAACATTTCTTCCACCTAATTAGGTATATTTCCTTGACTGAGCATTTATTTAACTTGCTAACTTTTAAATATGAGCACAGTGCTAATTGAACCACAGTAATTTGTTTCAAAATTTTTGTTTTACATCCATGCACAGCAAATGTCTATATTATCTCTGTACATTGTGCTTTTTGTAATATTGCTAAAAAATCTTTTCTTTCTTAGGGTGCTTTGTCTCTTACGAGACGTAAAAATCTTTTAATTGTCCTGTATTCATACCATTTGGTATTATATTATGTTAATTTAACATTAATTTCAATATTGGAGTGTCGGAATTTGATACGGTATGAAATGCTACTTGTTGGAAAGAAGCAGTCGTCAAGTTAATGATGCAGAAGAATTCAATGTGTCGCAAGGGGTAATTTGTCGATTGCGGAGGTGATGCAGGTCTGCAAGGATAACAACAGCGGCACAAGATCGGACTCGGATATTGCAAGCCAAGCACCATAACAATCACCATAAGAATCATAAAAAATTAGTTTTAAGTATACCTAGGTGCTGTCAAGCTGTAATTACAGCTCCTGGGGGCAACACAGCTTATCAAAGTACGATTGGACTACATAATTGCCTTAATTTTAGATATCACAATTTCCACTTTTTAAGTTATGTATCTGTATTGGTTAAACATCTTTCCTTGTGCACTTTTAAGTTAATTTTGTTCTCTTATTACTGTTTAATACCCAACTAATTAAACAATAGCTCATGTAATCACCTGAACCTAATAACATCGAATATACATACAAAGTAAACTTTGTTCCTTAGAGAATTTTGAGCAGTGTAACTACTTATAATAATTGTTCGAATTGAAAACCGTGGGCTTGTAAACATAGTTCCAATCTTCGTGGTATCGTTTGCAGGACTCGCTCCATTATTTCTAGTGTAATTTCTAATACTGCCACCTTTGTTATGTTTACTATATGTATGTAACTTCGTCAGCGTTTGGTGGAGGGCTAACATAAACTGTTTCTTTAATAAATCGCCAAACAAAAACATCTGAAAAATTGAGATCGGATGATTTTGCGGATCATAAAATGGAACTGTCACGACCAATCCATCTGTTTGTATTCCTCCAACCACTATCACACATTATGAGCAAAATGAACAAAAGCTCCATCATGCATGTATATCATATTAGATGGTATGTTCAACAGAATCTCATCACAACCTTGTTGCAAACCATTGCGGTATTCATCGGTATTAAGACGATTTGGTGGGTAAATTGGTCCAACAACCCTGTGATTTATTATACCCAGCCATACATCAACGGAAAACCTTCTTGGGTCATTCACAGAGTACGTCTTAAGAAGTCACTATAGTCACGAATTTTAGTCAATCGAGATATATTCTCATTTTCACATAGAGGTGAACTTTGCAGGCATGATATGGATATAAAAGATTTTTTCGCAGAACCAAATGAACGGCCTTGTTACTAGGGACATTTAATGTTGCAACTAATTGCCGAGTACTCACGAAGGGATCTTCGTGTGTTACGTCTAAAATTTGCTCTTCCAGTTCTATTATTCGCCTTTACCTTGGTCGACCAGCGTTCGCCTTTCTTTTGACAAACAAATCGATTTCACGAACGCGTTGGTCCATCGTTCGAAATACATTTCCTCTAGGATACCAACGATTTGGAAAACGCGTCCGGTATTCTTGTTCTGCCATGTTGTCATTTCCATTATAGAAACCTTATACTATGTATGTGTATCGGCATTGAACGTAGGGTTCACTATAAGTGAACGAAATATAATAACAAAAAACACAAACACAAGACCTAATAAAAACTATACAAATCATAAGAGATAACAAAATTAGATCAAGCAAATCGAATTAATTTGTTTTTGTGGTGTAAAATTTGAGACTGCCGTGGGAGGGTCTTCTTATTGTTTTACAATGTTTAAAAATGTATTTATGAAAATAAGTTAATAAAGAAATGTTTAAAACAAACTTCTGAGGCAGAGAGACTACATCGACGGAAAGATAATATTCACAATGCTTCTTTTTTTTTAATTGCAGCTTTTTCTATCAACAGATATCGATTAATAGCGCATATTAAAAGACCAGATGTTCAAACGTTGGGGCCTTCGTACAGACGCAGGAATTATGGTACAACATTTTAGTATTAAAATTTTCGGCTTAGGGTTTTACGAAGAACATCACCATGTTTAGTTTTTTCGTCAATTTATACACACCTTGTATATTGATTGGATTTGAAATCAAACACCTCGAAAATCTCCTTTAAAATTTCTATGATTCTGTTCAATCCAGATTTAGACTATAATAGAGGAGTCGCGATCTGTGATTTTGTGACAGTAATTTGCCGCTCACAGGAACGGACTGTGACCGACGTCCAAGAAACCTGTGACAGTTACCGTCAGTATCGTTAGCTGCTATACTGTGTAAAGTTTCGTACCGTACACAAAGTTCCATAACTGCGACTTCAATGCTTCAGTAAATATACGCGGAGCTGAACATACTATAACCGCATGTTGTATGACAGTACAGAACAGATGCTAACTCACAGGAGCTAAATCAAATACAGTAACACAGAGCATGCCGAAGCACCGATAAATTCGGAATCCATATCAATAGACTTGAAACGGAGTGTTGTATGCGGCTTATATGATATAAATCCCTCAACGGGAACGATGACACTGCAACAGCTTCCTATAGCTTCTACGACTTCACATCTAGTGACAAAGTCACAGGATTTTTGTCACTGTGATTGAACCGGATCAATCACGGTTGGAACTGTTATAGAAAGACCACCCTGTGACACATATTTAATTTACACTATATTGTTACGCCCACGGCTGTAACTGATAAGGAGCCTTTTGTTCTTATCGCCGGGATGACCAGAGAAACAACTTCTCTTATATAAAATGACTGGATTTATGAATTACGTAGTTCTACAAGACTGTTACAACTTATCCTAAAACATTATACTAAACTACTTACAAAAATACAGACAGGTACAGCGCCATTGCTAGGTTTGTTATTCTTTGGAATACCGCCAACTGCCAACTATACACTCTCCACTCTCTGCCATTTACTATTCACCAGTTACTATTCGCTATCAACTATCTCTCATTCAATCTTAAGCGTCCTTTTATAAATTCCCTTTTGCACCCATAAGCGATGACCTGGTTATTACTCAATTTCTCTTATCAAGCGTATTACTTATTCCACATTGCCTAATTTAATATTCTAATGTACTTTGAATTTGCTGAGTAAAATGACGTCACTACTTGCAACATAAATGTGTATACAAGTAATTGAAATCACATTACAACAGCTATGAAGCAATAATAATTTAATTTACAATTTTGGATATTGGGTTCGTAACAATATTTATCATCTGAACTGATGTGTAAACGCTAAATTTTTTGTATAGTAATTATTAAACAAAGAGTTGTTGAAACGTGTTGAAGTATAAGACCACATCGTCCTTGCAGCTGAACAGGCAACTTCATTTAGAGTTTTAACTTTATCATTGGGTATTTAAGCGTCCAGTAACATTTTGTAGAAATCGAACACTATGTATTGTAAAAATCTAACGGTGTAGGATATTCTGTAAATATTCTACATTAAATCATCTGCATGTAGTAGGTAAACTCTTAGAAATGAAAGTTATATTCATTCAAAAAACCTGCTCCTATTCTAAAAAGGATTTCCCAGTTAACAAGATTATTGCCAAACTCAGCTTAATTTATTTTCAACTCTAAAATTCGATTTCGTACTGCTGCAGAATAATAAAGGCTACCATATTTAAATACTTCTTTTGTCGGTGTGAGCGGATGTAAAAAAATTCGAATCTTCTTTAGCTTTGATGAAGTTAGAACGAAGCTCCTTTGTAAGATCTACCAACGCATTATCTTCTTGCACAGTTGTTTCCTTTTCGATTCGGGAATCAAAAACTCTAGTTAAAGTGTTTCTTTTTTGTTTCCTTTTTATATAACAGATTAGAGATTTCTTGAAAACAAGACTCTACTGCTACTATTTTTAAAAAGGCATAGTATTTTTTCCAACACTAAAATATATTTTCAAATGTGACGTATGACATGAACAAAATAACACACTTCCAAAAAATAAAACATTTTTACAGGTCAGTTCAACAACTAAGCAAATAACAGTTACATTTCACAGCCATTTGGGTCTCTACAAGAATTTATCGACGTCTGAAATTTTTTTTATAAAGTATAATCTTACAAACTGTCAACAGTCACTGTAATATTGTGAAGACCGTTGTAACCCAATTTTATCGTACAAAAAATAAGAAAATTTCTAAACGTAGAACAAGGTGGTTTGGATGCTTCAGCTTTAAGACGTGTATTTTCGTGAAAATCTTTTTTCATGAACGTCATATTTCTTACATACCCTATTACGGAACAGAAGGAGGAAGTAAAAAAATGCGGCAATTTAGTAAGGAAAATATTTATTTGAGAACTAGTCCGGCAATATATTAAATTTGGCTATTCGTAAGTTTATCCGGAACAGAAGTTGGAGATATGGGACTATGACAAATGATTGTCCAAGTTGCCCTGTCTGGGATAAAGTATGACTGCATTTCCCAGCGTCCCTCGACCACTTAACGCGCGGTACAAGTTTTTAATGAAAGGGGTGAGTTCACGGCCCGACTTTTTGCACTGCTCGAACAGCTTCACTCTCGCATATTTTACATTATTTAAATCACCCTGTTAAAATTGTCACCGGAACTGTATCCGATGCCCATTCTAGCGCTTAACTGTTCGACCCCGCTTAACTTCCTTTTCAAGGTATCGGTAAATTGTAGCGACACTCCATCGATAAAATCAAAAGTTGCACTGAAGTTCACTTGGCTTATTGCCCTCAAAGGATTTGTTTCGCCGAACTACCTCTTTTTTTAAAAGGAGGTGAATGTCAAAGCAATGAGATTTCTTTTAAGAAATGTTACTTGAAACTTAC
>JABXWE010004192.1:0-10018 GCA_014611495.1 Limonius californicus
GACCAATACCAAAGACAATAAAATTATCCCAGACCATTAAAAATCAGACAACAACTTAAAAATAGTTACAAATGTTTTACTAAAGATAAAAAATTAAATATACCCAAAAATATCTACATGAAGTAACTCAAATGAGAACTCGTAATTTTGCTATTGAATATCTCAATTCTACCGGAAATAAAAAACTAACAAAGACAGATTTTTGCAAGTCTAAAGGTATTTGTAGAAGTTGCCTAAATATGGGGATAAGTTCAGTTGGTATTAAAATTGCATGTAAAACGGGAACAAATGAAAGCAAAAGGGAAGAAAAACCAAATAAAAAATAAAATACTATTCGATCATGTAAAACATAAAGCTGGTCCTCATAGAAACCGAAGCTTAGACGAGGAAGCATATCAATTAATTGGTAAATCTTTAGAAAATTTTCAATCATAAATGGATAAACTTGTTTTATATATTCCTGATGATGAGAAACAAAAATGGAAAGAAGATTTAAAACCTATCATTAGTGAAATAGACAGATTCGAAGATGGAGCAAAAATGGTTGGTTTCAAACAAGTAGCAAATAAATACATATATATTCCAAGAAAAGCTGCTAATTTAATTCTTGAACAATTAATTATGACGGACTGTGAACTAGAGTCTGCTAATAATAAAATAGATGAAATGTTGTTATTATTTACGGAATTTTGTTTTTGTTATAAAATATTTTATTGTTTTACGTTACGTATGTACTTCTTTCAGTAATAAAAATAACAATCAAAAATTCAAATACGTAATTGTTCGGTAGGACCTGGTGAAAGTATCGTAAAACATTACTTTTATCGTAAAAATGGAATATTTTTCGTCGCTTAACTTTTATTAGTGGAAATAAAGATTTTTCTGCGTTAATAATGTTCATGTTTCACAAAACTGTCAGACTACCGGCGAATTCACCCTATCAGAAAAAATTCAACTTTTTTAGTCATTTGAATTACATTTAAGTTTATTCGTCTTATAAAGTAATCCCAAAACACAATTAAGGGCTTACTGTTGATTGATTTTCTATCATAGTTGCTTACACTGTCAAAATACTGTTAACTTTAACAAACAAGTTAAATTTAATAAATTCTTAATCTGTAAAACAGTTTTGTGTTAAAATTTTAACGGGTTGTTAATAAATAAAAATGGTGTTGCTACAAATTTCTTGCATGAAAACCACATGAAATAAGCTGTGCATTTATTTTTTAATACATATATTCAATCCATATTAGGGTAAATCAGGTTTTGAGTCGCTACGTTACTAACCCCTTGTAAACGAGAATTCCGAAGTCGAATTATTAACTACTTCTAACTTATATGCCTTTTTCTGATAAATGAGATTATTCACTAATACTAAGTAAAAGTAAAAAGTTTAAGTAAAAAGTAAAAGTTTACATATGCATATGAAACATCTGCAGCCAAGTGTTGAATGCTTTGCACTACTTTTCTGTAATTCTTATAATTACCAAACTAACAATGGAAAAAGTTACTATGAACCAAACAGCTATAAGCAGATATTTCAATGTTCCATGTTTGGGTCCAAAATCATCCAATTTCTGGTTTATTAATTTGATATCGTACTTTATTGAAGTACAACAGTAGGTACCCAGCTATTACTGAATTATTTGATTTACTTGAATTTTCGAGAAATTCTACATAACTTTTGCTGAAAATGAGGGGAAGTAACCATTACAGCAGGAATGTTAAAATAATTGGAACAGAATAGCTTTTACCGAGGCTAAACACACCGAACAGGCCTCTTAAGACGAATTATATAACCGATTTATTAAATGAAAAACTGTACTTACCAAATTAAAATGAGGGGACAATCACACCAAATAACACCAACACTCACAACGAAATCAGTACAGGAAATGGTTGGAAATGGCGAAAGGCGTGACAAATTGACATTATCGGAAACCGACCGAGGCAGCGAACATTTAATGTTAACGGGAACTGTATTCGTCGACCGTGGTGTCAACTGCGATACGTTTCTCCTGCTCTAGGTGGCGCCAGCCACAACGTTTAAAAATTAAAATATTTTTAACTTTTAATTATTTCCACAATATAATATACTTTCGGATAATAACAACTAAATGTAGAAAGGGTTAATAGCATAAAATCCAAAAACATATGATTTCGTTGTATTACAGAAAAATTATTAAACAACAAAGTTCACGTTCGCATTATTACCTACCCTTACATTTTTTAGACGATGTAAAATCGTAACAATTAGGTTGTGATATCATGTCCAGTATTCAATTAGGTATACAAATTAAAAGCCAGCTAAAAAATTATAACTGTTAATTTGAATAAGAGCAATCTCCATTACAGAATAAAATTGTTTTAGTAAATTCGTTTTTTAATAAGAAACTGAAATTATTTATTTATTTTTGAGGGATGGATTTTATTATTCAAATTTCGTTATATTGTGCAGTGTTATACAGGGTGTCCCAGAATTACCACTAAAGCTTCAGGTAGCCGTGTTCTCCTATGCTTTCCGAACAAAAAACCTAAGAACAAAATTTGTCTCCGAGGCTTAGTTTTCTCACACGGACCTGTTAAAGGTATCACCCTCAACATCGTATATTTAGTTTATAGCCACAAATGTTTAAATAAGATAATTAATTTATCAATAAATAAGTCTATTACAACCTAAAGTCACCATCAAATCATGATTTAAAGCATTAATCATTTTCTTGAAAGAACTGATAGAAGCAAGAAGCAATTCAAGAAACTAAAGCTGACAACCATGTTAATTTAAGCAAGTTAAGCGGGTATCGTGATTTTGAAAAAGTTTTTATTTCGAATTTCCAAATTTTATGACAGTGACAGTTATTATTTTGTCTACTTAAGCTATTTTGTGTTTGGATTCTTTAATTTACTTTACGTTACTATGGATTATACTGCAAGTGAATATGCAGACATGATTTTGGTTCTTGGCAAATGGGATGGTAATTACAACGAAGCTTCAAGGGTCTATGCCGACCGTTTCCCTGATCGGAGACATCAATGCCATACTATAATACGGGCTGCAATGCAACGAATTAGTGAGACTGGAAATATTCTACCAAGTCATTCTAATGCAGGTCGGCCGGGAAGAGTTAGAAATCCTAATTTGGAAGAAAACGTCTTGGAGTTTGTAAGCCAGCATCCGAGTATAAGTGTTCGTTCGATTGCCAGAAATTTTGAAACATCCAAATCTTCCGTGCAAAGAATTTTAAAAGATGGGCTACATCCATTTCATAAAACAAGGGTGCAGCATTTGTTGGATACCGACCACGAACCTAGGAGGCATTTTTGTGAGTGGCTTTTGGAAACCAACAGAGCAAATCCAAGATTCCTGGATAAGCTGTTGTGGACGGATGAAGCAACATTAACAAGAAATGGTATTTTCAATACTCATAACGAACATGTATGGGCACATGAAAATTTCCAAGCTTTGAAAGTTCAAAGCCATCAAGTTCTTTTTTCTGTGAACGTGTGGGCAGGAATAATCGGCAATAAACTTGTTGGGCCATTTATATACTATCCCGAAGGCTGAATGCAGATAACTCTTTAAATTTTTTAAATGAAGAATTCCCTTATATTTTCGATGACATTCCTGTTCTGGTTCGGCGTGATATGTGGGTGCAACAAGCCAGAAGCCCACATCTAACGCCTTTGAATTTCTTCCTATGGGGACACTTAAAAAATTTTGTGTATTTAACGCCTATTGACAATGAGGAAGAATTAATTAACAGAAAACATCAAGCAGCAGCAACTGTTGATGAGCGAATGCTAGAGAGTGTAAAACAGGCGATTGTTGTGCGAGCTACAAATGCATTGAAGCTGATGGAGCGCATTTTGAGCAGATGTAGTTTATTAATAAATAAAATATTAATTTCAATAAGCTTTTTTTAACATTAAAGTAGGTACACTATTTACTTAAAAATTGTTTCAAAGAAGCATCCTAAGGGCACTCGTAATTCTAAATTTCATTCTATTATGTGCCTTTTGCATAATCATTATTAGTAACAGATAGTCTACTTTGTTTATTTCATTCCGTTAAAGTAATTGCAACAGTGTTGCCAAGTTTATTATTCTTTTTTTGCTTCGTGAGCGAAAACTAAGCCTCGGAGACAAATTTTGTTCTTAGGTTTTTTGTTCAGAAAACATAGGGGAACACGGCTACCAGAAGCTTTAGTGGTAATTCTGGGACACCCTGTATATTATTATAACCGATAATCAAATTAATTATGCGTAACCTAATTAGCTTAGATACTCAAGAGCTTGACCTAGTAATCTCAAGGTTATTGGTTCGATTCAGAGCCGGAGGAATTTTTTTTCTATATAATTGAGAATACAGTTAACTCTTGATCTCTCTGACTGGTATTCGTCTCCGAGTGGCGATAGGGGTTGAATGCTCTAAGGGAGAAATACAGGCTTGACTGAGAACTAGCCAAGGGTTCTCAAAACATTCTTAGGCTCTTTCTCCTATTCAAGACTCACAGCAATACCAAATTAATGGTCGCTTCTGTTTATTCAGAAATGGCTGATCGTGATGGTGAGCTACCCGAGACACCTAGGAATAACGTGCTAGAAGCTGAGGGTAGATGCTGTGAGAATAAGAGTATTGAAGACAAGTGATATGGAATGTTTTGCACTTTTTTTATTAACTCAGTAAATATTGGTTTGGAAATTTAAAAGCCTTTTTAAAGAGGACTTGAAAAATAAATGACCTTTATAAAATTTTAGCACTTTTTTTATTTTCTTTTATTAATTTCGGTGTTGTACCCAATTGCTTTGGTCCAGTAATGAAAAGGCATTTTGGAATATTAAAGAAATGGAAATTTTTTTAGGTTTTAGAGGCGTTTTTTGCGGATTTTTAATCATTTTTCCATGTGCCCAATTTTTAGTGGTCTTGACGTGCTTTTAGGGTGTCTAAAAATTGCGGTATTTCAAAGGATTTTCGGTCGTATCATGTCATTTTTGACAGTTTCTCAGTGATTTTTGAAGGATTTTGGGCGGTTTTTGCTCGTTTCATATCTTTGTCTGGTCGCTTTTTAACGATTTTTGCATGTGCCAAATGCTCTGGTCCAAAAGTAAAAAGCCATTTTGGGGTGTCTAAAACAAGGGATTTTGTAAGGTTTTTAGGGTGCTTTTGAGGAAATTTTGCTTGATTTTAACCGTTTTTCAACCATTTTTTAGTGTGCCCAATTGGCCTGGTCCAGAAATAACATTTTGATATCTACTAACATTTGAACGGTTGCATCGACTGGGTAATACCTAATGGCCTTCTTAAACTTCTAGTACTCGCCGATGGGTTTCGCTGGTCTGCCTCAATAATGTTAGCATTATTTTCCACGGTATTTCTGCCAACATGATGAGGTGCTCAAACCATACCTGTTTCACACATAATTCGGTGCAACCGTTCAAATGTTCGGTGGTCAGGCTGTCGCCGGTGAGGAAACCTTCTCCGATATTCTACCACAACTGCAAGAGCATTCTCGCTGCAACACGCACTTACAAAATGCATTTCTGCATATTCACGTGCACAAAACAGCTCCATTATTATCGCACTTAGAAAACAACAATAATTTAACCTTGAACCACCTTCTGTCATAACAAATTAGCATTTCTTTAACTTATTTCCTATTATGACTTGATTTAACGGAACAATAATAAAAACAAAGAAATCCTCTGTAACTGGTTTGAAAAGAAATGTTGGTAAAATATTGAAAGTTTTATTCATTTCTCTAAACTTAAATCTAAACGTTTGTGAGAAATTCATTGACAACATAAATTTTCGAAATAAATCGGGAACCAGGAAAGGGAGTTAAACATACTTTTTGGTATCAATTTTGCATTTACAAGAGATGATCTGCAACTTTTCAACTATTATTGCTAAATCAAATACCGTACAATTTTCCCAAGATTTCGATTATAAGGCCGGTTTACTCAAAAAATGGGAATTCAATGAATTTTACATTAAATCACTTACTTCTAATAACATTTCCTAGAGAATTTTTGAAAATAAATTGGTTTTACAACATTTCAAAATTTTCATAAACATATTACAGAAAACTGGTTACATTTTGTGATGTGAGAGATGTGTGCAAAGTCGATTTTATTTATTATACTTTGCTGGGCGAGTCATATATTCCACTTAAGCACATTCAAAGGGAAATGAGTTAGGTATCATATCGCATTACATAATAAATAGATTAGCTAGTTATATATTTGTTACGCTTAAGACACCCCAACTAACCCCATAAACTAGAATATAATAGCACCCTTTCTTCAGACTAAAAAACCAATAACCATTTAGTATATAAGCCCTAATCTGTAACATTTTTATTAATCGTAGTTTACACTTTGCCGCAGAACGTTATTCTGCCCATTTTGTATTTACTTGTATTCCTTCTGTTTAAATAAAATAGTTTTAAAAAGCATTATTTAAACAGTCGTAATTTAATTGGCGCAGTCGGCAGGATACTGAGCGGAAATCACATTACAACATTTATTGTGTATTTTCGTACGTTTTAACGTTCAACTCAGTATTCAAAATAAATTGTTCCAAACCGTTCCTGAGAAGTACCACTTCAAAGAAACAAATCATCGAGGAGCAGCCCAGCCACACCAGAGGACACGCATCGCCCCGGTCAAGCATCGCTGGTTCCCGATAAATCCTGTCTATAGGAGACGCCCTGGTCAATCGCGACTTTCTGATCATCGAGATCATCATCACCTTACGTAATTTAAGGATGAAGTAAGATTTTTTTTTATAATTTATTAAGTGATTTTTAAAAGTTTTAAATTACATTACTAACATAGATAATAAATTAGGTAAATATAAAGCTCCAGTACAATTAAGTAAGCGAAACTTACAGCGAGTTCACTAGAACTTATAAAAAGCTGTAATACTTTAATTGTATGTGTAGGAACTTTGTTTAATTAATTATTAAGCTCAAGTACAAGTAAGTAAGCAAGACTTACAGCGAGTTCAATAGAACTTATAAAAAAGCTGTAATACTTTAATTGTATGTGTAGGAACCCTGTTACTAACATAAAACAGAAACATTTCAAATAATAATAATCGTGAAACGAGTGCATAATTACGTTATATGAACAATATCTTGAAACCACCTATACTACTTCTAGATAATAGACCAATTATTCCACAAATTAACATGGCAAACCTATTTCCACCTGGCTTTAGCATGTCAATGTTATCAGATATCCCCGAATATGATGGCACTACAAGTGCTTTGTCAGAATTCATAAGAGCAGTAGAAGTTATATTAAACCAATTTTTGATACCTGCACAACCAGATGCATACATTAATAAATTATTATTGTCTTCAGTCCGTAACAAACTACGTGGCTCTGCTTTAGAAGTAAGCACAGGTTACGATTTTGCAACTTGGGCCACTTTAAAAACCACTTTAATTAACAATTTTGCAGATCAGCGTTCCGAATTAAATATTACAATGGATGTTACAAAAATGCGACAAAATGTGAAAGAAACACCCGTTGAATTTTTTAATCGCATTAGAAGTTTGCTAGCAATACTTAATTCAAAAATTTCATTAGGAGCAGAAACCATAGAAGTAAAAAATTATAAACTGTTAAATGCCAAAAATTTAGCCCTTCGAGCTTATCTAAGTGGATTAAACGAACCATTCGGTTCTCTTTTAAGAAGTAGGAACCCCCCGGATTTAGAAACTGCCGTTTCGATTATTAGAGAAGAAATAGACATCCGCTATTCGCAAAGAAATCACACGTATTGTACACCTCAAAATTCCAAACCGCATTTAAAATATAATGACGTCTCACATACACCTCATAATTTTTCAAATCAGAATTTTAATACACTTCGAAATAATTTTAGTACACCTCATAATTTTTCAAATCAGAATTTTACACCTCAAACTTCATATAATAATTTTGTACCACGCACTAAAAATTTTGCAAACCAAAATTTTAGACCTCAAAATTCATTCAGTTTTATATCACGCAATAATTACAGGAACCCAACACTTAATGTAAACCCTAACACCCCTCCATCGCGATTCCCTAACCAAAATGTTTTCGCACCTCAGAAAGGATATTACAATAGTACACCTGGAGAACCCATGCAGCTAGGAACCACAGTAAAACGTCCCAATACTAAAAATTTTCAATTTAATCATGCTAAAAGAGTTAATCCCCAACCCAATCAATTTATTCGTCAATCAAATCAACCTAGAAACTTCCACTCCGAAGAACTGTTTTATCATGATGATATACAAGAAGAACCCCCTGTCGAAGACGACGATCACGACCAAAATAATACTTCATACGATAACGATATTAACGACGACATATACGATCCCAACGATAGTGACGATGTAAATTTTCGAAACTAGCCTTGGATAATCTTGAAAATTTCAATCTTAATGTCATAAAGTCTAACCTTCCATATCTATTAGTACCTGGTACCCAAGATAAAATTTTACTAGATACTGGCAGCAGTAAATCTTTGATATCACCATCGTTTGTTCGAAAATATTTTCCTGGCTCGGTAATTAACCACCATTTCCAAATTACAAGTTCTCATGGTACTACCACGCACAATCAAATTGCAAACATCCCTATAAATTCATTGTTTTCTGAGCCCGGTACTCACCTCTGTTACATGTTCGATTTTAATCCCAATTATATAGGATTAATTGGAGCTGACTTCTTTGCAAACATTAATGCCACAATAGACTTTAAATGGATGCACGTTCGGACGGAGTATACCGTCGTTCCTTTTTTCTATAACGCATCTAAGTTAAAACAAGAAACTCAAAAGCGTAACGAATGCAATTTTACGAAAATTAAAAATCATTTAGAACCTATTAAACACATATGCTTACCACCCCGTTCTGAGATCTTGATAAAGCTACCAACAGTTAATAAAAATGGCAATCATATATGCAATAAAATTCATTTTAATAATTATTGCAGTACACCCAGTGCTGTAGTAAAAGTTCATAACAATTACTTTAATACTACTGTAATCAATACATCTACTGATGAACAAAATTTTAATATCTATTCCCCCTTAGTTCTTGAACCCTATACAGTCACTAACAATATAGAAATTAATAATTTTGAACTGGAAAACCGCTCAAAAAACAAAATCTTAAACGACAACTTAAAAAATATCAATGTAGATCACTTAAATGATGAAGAAACACATGCCTTAACAACATTATGCTTTGAATATAAAGACATATTCTATACGCCTGAAATACCTCTCTCATTCACCAACCTAACTAAACATCAAATACGAACTAAAAATAATATTCCCATTTATACCAGAAACTATAGGTATCCTCATGTACATCGCGAGGAAGTTAAACAGCAAATGGCAAAAATGTTAAAAGATGGAATTATAGAACCTTCCGAATCACCTTATAATGCCCCAATTTGGATAGTCCCGAAAAAACTAGACAATTCTGGCAGACAAAAATGGCGGATAGTAATAGATTACCGTAAATTAAATGATAATACTGTAGAAGACAAGTATCCTTTACCACGAATTGAACAAGTGCTAGATGATCTAGGAAAATCGGAATATTTTTCTACCCTTGATCTTGCTTCTGGATTTCATCAAATAAGCATAGATGATAAAGATAAAGAAAAAACCGCATTTTCAACAGAAGAGGGTCACTATCAATTCAGAAGATTACCATTCGGTTTGAAAAATGCACCGGCTTCCTTCCAACGATTAATTAATCAGTCATTGCTAGGACTTACGCCTTCACAATGCATGGTCTACCTTGATGATATAATAATTTATTCAAAATCAATACAGGAACACTTGATAAAATTACGTAACGTATTTGATAGGTGCCGCAAATACAATTTGAAAATCCAACTAGACAAGTCTGAGTTCTTAAAAAAATCGATAGCCTATTTAGGACATATCCTCACTAAAGACGGAATAAAACCAAACCCAGATAAAATAGAATCAATTAATAAATTC